>ML097229.1:0-21197 GCA_003697995.1 Taxidea taxus jeffersonii | reverse complement strand
AAGTGGGTTAAAGCCTCTGCCTTCGGCTCAGGTCATGGTCCCAGGGTCCTGGGATAGAGCCCCACATCGGGCTCTCTGCTCAGCGGGGAGCCTGCTTCCTCCTCTCTCTCTGCCTGCCTCTCTGACTACTTGTGATCTCTGTCTACCAAATAAATAAATAAAATCTTTAAAAAAAAAAAAAGCACAATGCGAAAGATAGCTACAACATACAATAATGCATGTGTATAGTTGCACGTTTGTACACATTCCTAAAAATGAGTATGAAATAAACAACCTACCTCATAGGAAAAGAAAATGAACAAAAAGATGTAATAGACTTTTAGGAAGTCTGTTAATCCATTAAATAAAAACCTCGACAGTAAATCAGCATCACACAAAATTAAAATCCTAATTATATGCCCACCAATATTCACCAAATTGGCAAAAAAAAAAAGTCCAACAGAATACCAATACTGACTATGTGATGCTTTGGTGTTTCTTAAACATCTTAGAAGATTCTAGGATCTTTAGAAAATGGATTTAGAAAATTCTAGAATCTTTAGAAAATGGATTGGCATGACTCTGTATAGTTCAATGTCCACATATCCCTTTAACCCAGCCATACTACTCTTAGGTAAAAAATACGCAAGAGAAACCCTCACAAGTACATAGTAAGAGACAAGAAAAATGATGTTTATAAGGGCATTTGCTTGTAATATAAAAACAGCTGGGAAAAAACCAAGTATCTGTAATAAAAGAAATGTATTCCTACACAGAAATAAACTACAGCTATGTACATCAACATGGATAAAACTCACCAACATAATGTTGAGTCAAAAAAGCAAAGCAAAGGAAGAATATATGGAATAGGATTCCATTTACACAAAGCTCTAAAACACAGCCAAACAATATACATACGCAGGAATACGTCGCCGGTTGCTCTAATGATAAAGAAAAAACAAAGAATGAGTATCACAAGTCAAGAGTGCTTTCCCCTGGGACAGGAGGAAGCCATGAAGGTATTATTGAAGAGGGACCCATCAGTAGAGTTTTAAGGTAGTGGAAATAGTTTATTGTTTATCTGGGGTAATTTTTCCTTTAAACTATACTTCCATATTTGAGGATTCACACATACAATTATTTCAAAGTGAAAACATAATATACTTGAATTACATCGTATTAATATGGATAAATCTCACCCCTGCCCCCTACCCCTCAAAAAGTCTCTCTGCATATTGATCTCATTTTTCCACATTTTGTGAAAACCCTGAATGAAGGCTTAATCATGGAGAGCATCAATCGGCCTTTTGGGAATTACTGTTTCCGGATTTCCTGTCCTCAGAAATCTTAATGTCAAGCTATGCACATGAAAAAGATTAGGGCTGAATGTTTCACAAAAGGACTCTTCCAGGTAGGCACTCAGACAAGGTCCTTAGGATCAAATCCACCTTCTTTTGGAAGCAGAACTTCAAGCCAAGCAAAAAGAAGGGTCAAGTTCATCCCAGACAAGGGCACTATCGCCTCCCAAGACCCTAACTCAATGGAAGAAACCCTGAGAGATCTCTATTAACTAAAAAAAAAAAAAAACACTCCAGAGGCACTGCCGAACCCCTAGCGTTGCCTCGAAACACCTCACCTCTTTGTACGTCTTCTGTTTCCCTAGTAACAACCAACCTTGGCTTCTGAACAACTTGGCTCCCGGTTCATCATCTGTCTGTTCCAGTTTATAATTCAAAACATTTCATGTTGAGTTGATGGCTCCAGGAAAGAATTTGGACTTGATTGCTGCTCACGATCCTGCATTTGCCACTAATCCAACTCCTTCCTTTCTCTTTCTTGGCCATTTTGATCCACACCTGCTAGCATCAGCTGGGCTTTGCCTTGCTTCCTGCCAGCATCCTGCCAACTCAATTCCCAGGCCCGAGCCCATGACCTTCTGCCATTACCTCCTCCTCAAATCCATCTTAAGGGTCCCTTCCGGCCGGGCTCTGGTGCACCCAGTGACTACAGTAACTCCCTACGCCACCACCAGTTTGACAAGTCTGAAGACGGCCTCCTTGGGGCACCTGGGTGGTTCGGTCTGTTAAGCACCTGCCTTCAGCTCAGGTCATGATCTTGGAGTCCTGGGATCCAGTCCCCATGCCAGGCTCCCTGCTCAACGGGGAGCCTGCTTCTCCCTCTACTCCTCCCCCTGCTCTCTCGTGCTAATAAATAATAAAATCTTTTTAAAAAGATTGAGATTGCCTCCTTGCCACACCCTAAAGAACACTTAATGAGTGCGATTTCTGAGGAGTTCCAGATGATATACTATCCTATCCAGCGCTGGAGAAGCAAAGTGGGGTTGGCTAAAGCCAAAAGACCAGAGAGACCCACACAGCACATTTCTGGAAAAAGTCCACCTGTGTGGACCTCATCCTGAAGGTATTAATCTATGGACCAAGTCGATGCTCTGGGAGGAAGGAAAACAACACAATATGATGGCAAGCACCAAGATTCAACACAGACAGCAGAAGCCCTAAGAAGTAAGAGAAATTTCTCCCAGTATCTTCTAAGTTGTTCTGCCTAGTTAACTTGTATACTCATCTTTCAAACTAGTTTCACCTTCCCCTCCTCTCTGAAGTCCCAGCCCCACCGAATTAGCATGCCCTACTATGTGCTCCAATACCGAACATCCTCTACTCCCTCCTTTAAATTGGGATTATAATCTATCACCTGAATTACAATGACCTGTTCATTTAGTCTGTTTCCCTTGTCTGAAAGATAAGCTCCATCAGGACTGGGCAGCATTGAGCACAGTGTCTAACCCATGCAACATAAAAGGAACTATCAAAACAATAAACCTCTTTGAATGAATGAATGAACTCTTTCAAAAGACTGGAATGGGATGTCAGTCGGGAAGGCAAAGCATCGCAATTCTAGGGAAGTGAGGAAACGGGACATGACCCCAAATACAAATCAAGGAGGGGGTGGTCATGGGCAACATCTTCAAAGTCAGACAAGGGCTAGCAACGATAGCGAGCCGATGGGGAGCCTCCAAAAGTTACTCCTCTCAACTTGGCTCAAAAGCATAAAAATAATAATAATAATAAATGTTGGTCCCACATCCCAGGGGAGGGCTGAGTCTATTTAAAAGAGGGAGCAAGGGACCAAGGTGGCCAGTAGCTCTTTGCAGCTTCTTTTGTTTTTTTGAATATTTTATTTATTTAATAGAGAGAGAGACACCAGCGAGAGAGGGAACACAAGCAGGGGGAGTGGCAGAGGGAGAAGCTGGCTTCCTACTGAGCAGGGAGCCAGATGTGGGACTCAACCCCAGGGATCATGGGATTGAGGTGATCATGGGATCACCCTGGGATCATGACCTGAGCCAAAGGCAGATGCTTAATGACTGCGTCACCCAGGCACCCTATTTTTAAAGTAGGCTCCACACCCAGCATGGAACCCAACATGGGGGTTGAACCCACAACCCTGAGATCAAGACCTGAGCTCTGAGCTGATATCACCTGATGCTAGCATCAGGACCTAAGCTGAAGGCAGATGCTTAACAACTGAGCCACCCAGGTGCCCCCTCTGCAACTATTAATGCTCTTCAAGGATTACTGATACAAACCCAAGATCCCAGGGCTGCTCAGGAAAATAAGCTTATTCCACACTAAGGGGAATTACAAATACTTCAAATCCTTCTGAAAAGCATGCACAGAATAATTTATGAAGTCATTAACTGACTACATCCTCACTCTACTTCTGGCTTTCTCAGGACTCTCAGGGAAACAGAGCATGGACCTCAAAATTTCTTCCCCTCAAAGTAAGGCAGCTTCACCCTCCTCACTGTGCACCCTCCCAAGGCAGTTTAGAGAGAACCCTCATGCTTGCCTTACAGTGCCCAGGCCAGCCTCAGAAATTAAGTGTACCTAGAAATATTTACAATTTCAAGGGGCGCCTGGGTGGCAGTGGTTAGGCATCTGCCTTCGGCTCAAGTCATTGTCTTAGGATGCTGTGATCAAGCCCTGCACTGGGCTCCCTGCTCAGGGGGAGGCCAGCTTCTCCCTCTCCCACTCCCCCTGCTTGTGTTCCCTCTCTCACTGTCTCTGTCAAATAAGAAAAATCTTAAAAAAAAAAATTCTTTTTTTTTTTTTTAATGCTCCCCACAGGGAACTAGGTTAAGAATCACTTTGGTTTATACTTCCTATATACTAGGAATCCACCATCTCTTCCCGCAAAGAAACTACTTTTGATTGATCTTTGGGAACAGCAGTCTTCCCAACAGGAATCCAGGGAATGTGCATAATGGGGAACAACCCGGGATATGCGTACAACCAGGAGCAGACAGGGCCCCAAGGCCACCTGGTAGGTGAAGTCGAGTGTTTTCCACTAGTAACCGAAAAAGTAACAACAAACACACTGATTTAAAATTTAAAATGTACATTCAGAGACTCTCTTTGGAAAGAGATAACACTGTCAACAGTGGCTGCCTCTGAGGACAGACTCAAGGAGGGGGGAGGGGCTGGGAGCGCAGACAAGGGTTCAAAGGAGAATTAATTTTCTTTGTAGTCCCATGTGTACCTTTTGAAATCTGTTATTTGCCGGTCATACTTTCAACGTTAGGCCAATTTCATGTTAAATCAACTAAAATAAGCATCCTTCTCCAGGCTTGGCCCTACTTCACAGTGAAGCTCAGCCTTCCTTGGGAAACTCCCATAACATGCTAGCACAAAGCGATCTCCTGGAGTCTCGCGTGCGGGTGGGTATTTACAGGGGGGCCTACTGCCAGAGCCCTGTGTGATTGGTAGAGGCAATTCGGGCTATACCGAAGCTAGAACAGATGGCAAAACAGCTGCTGCTTGTAGGCCAAGTGGGTCCGGAACAGACTTGGGCCTTTCAACTGCCTGATGTCAACGGCAGCGTTCGGCCAGCGCGCTCGTCTCGGTTAACCTGGTTTGGGTAACTGGAAAGAGCATTTACCACACTTCAGCCTAAATTAGCAAAAACAGCGGGGTCGTTCCGAAAGCTTACTGAAGGGGACGGTACAAATGCCCGATCATCAGCTACAATGCTCGAAGATTCGGGGGGACAGGGCCCATGGCGGTCTCACGACAACCCAGTGTCTCGCAGAGCGCCCGGAAGCGGGCATTCAATGAGTAACTGTTAAAAGAACGGTCGTAGGGGACGCCTGGGTGGCTCAGTTGGTTAAGCGGCTGCCTTCGGCTCGGGTCATGACCCCAGCGGCCTGGGATCGAGTCCCACATCGGGCTCCTTGCTCGGCAGGGAGCCTGCTTCTCCCTCTGCATTTTCCTGCTAATTTCTTTCTTTCCCGTCTCTTACTTTCTCTGAAAAATTAAAAAAAAAAAAAAAAAAAACGGTCGTAGGAGAGGTAGACAAGTAGGCTCCCCATTTGTCAGAGAACTTAGTCCACTTGTATGAAGTTACGTAGCTTAAAATGGCAGATCTCGGACTACAAGGTGGGATTCCTCATCTGCTGAGCTTTTCATTATATGAAGCTAGGGACAGTCCGGCACCAAGAGAATAAGGGTTTCAACAATAACAGTTGATCAGCAATCTCACACAGTGTGACCTAAAAAACAAAGCGGATTTCGAGATAACAGAGAACAAAGAGAATCCAAACATATAATTTCCTTTAAATCTGTGTATAAACATTGGACAAAATTACTATGAAGGTCTCTAAGGATACTATGGGCACAAGTACTTTCAGCTAATAGCCTTCCTTCCAGATGTGAGGGATATTTCATTGTGGTTTTGTTCTGCATTTTCCTGATGACTAGCCTTGTTGAGTCTATTTTCATATACATGTTGACCATTTGGAGGTCTTCTTAGGGGGAAAAATCTCTTAAGTCCTTTGCCCTTGTTTTTAATCAAGTTATTTGGGGTTTGGGGCGCCTGGCTGGCTCAGTTGGTAAAGCATGCAATTCTTTATCTCGGGGTCATGAGTTCAAGTGCATCATTGGACATAGAGTCTACTTAAATGTGTGTGTGGGGCGGGAAGAGCTCCCAAGGGCAAATATCCCCCACTGCCTTAAAAACAAAAAGTCATTTGGGGTTTTTTTGGGGCTCTTAAGATGGAGGGATTCTTAAAAAAAGAAAGAAAGAAAAAAAGATGTAGGGATTCTTTATATTTTGGATATTAGCGCTTTATCAGATGGATTATTTGCAAATATCTCTACCATTTCATTTTGTCATTTCATTTGCTGCGCAAAAGTTTTTTTAGTTTGATGAATTCCTACTTACTTTTGCTTTTGTCACCTGAGTTTTTGGTGCCATATCCCAAAAATCTTTGCAAAACCCCATGTTAATGAGTTTGTCCAATGTTTTCTTCCAGGATTTTTGTGGTTTCAGATCTATCGTTTCCGTCTATAACCTACTCTGAGTTGATTCTTGTGCATGGTGTAAGGTAAGGGTCCAGTTTCATTCATCTGCATAAATAGCCAGATTTCCTAAGATCATTAACTGAAGAGACCATTCTTTCCCCATTGTGTATCCTTGGTGCCCTCATTCAAATTTAGTTCATCATATATGCTTGGGTTTCGTTCTCAGTAGTCTATGTTTCTGTTTTTATGCCAGTACCACACCTCTGATTACTATAGCTTGGTAATATAGTTTGAAACCAGGATGTGTGAGGCCTCCAGCTTTGTTCCTCTTTTTTTTTTTTTTTTTTAAGATTTTATTTATTTATTTGACAGAGATCACAAGTAGGCAGAGAGGCAAGCAGAGAGGAGGGGAAGCAGGCTCCCTGCCGAGCAGAGAGCCTGATGCGGGGCTCGATCCCAGGACCCTGGGATCATGACCTGAGCTGAAGGCAGAAGCTTTAACCTACTGAGCCACCCAGGCGCCCCTTTGTTCCTCTTTCTTAAGATTGTTTTATTTATTCAGGATCTTTTTTGGTTCCATACAAATTTTAGAGTTCTTTTTTCTAGCTCTGCGAAAGAGGTCATGGTTGTAGAGAAAAGGGAACCCTTGTACCCTCTTGGTAGGAATGTAAATAGGTACAGCCATTATGGAAGCGGGCATGGAGGATTCTCAAGAATTTTAAATTAGAGCTACCATCTGATTCAATAATTCTTCTTCCGAGTGTATACCCAAAGGAAAGGAAATCAGCACCTTGGGGAGAGATCTACTCCCCCATGTTCATTATAGCACTATTCACAATGGCCCAAGATGTGGAAGCAACCCAGGTGACTATTAATGGATGAATGGATAAAAAAGAAAACATTGGGGGCGCCTGGGTGGCTCAGTGGGTTAAAGCCTCTGCCTTCAGCTCGGGTCATGATCCCAGGGTTCTGGGATGGAGCCCCGCATCGGGCTATCTGCTCTGCGGGGAGCCTGCTTCCTCCTCTCTCTCTGCCTGCTTCTCTGCCTCCTTGTGATCTCTGTCAAATAAATAAAAATAAAATCTTTAAAAAATAAAAATAAATTTAAAAAAAGAAAACATTGTATATTGTGTGTAATAAAATGGAATGTTACTCAGCCTAAAAAATGGAGATCCTGTCTTTGGACATGAACTGTGTGATCTCACTTATATGTAGTATCTAAGAGACACATAGAAGCAGAGGGTAGAACAGCAGTTACCAGGGATGGGGAAGTGAAAAAAATGGGGAGAGGTTAATCAAAGGGTACAAATCACATAGAATGAATACATCGAGGGCTCTAATGTACGGCATGAGGACTAGAGCTAATATGGCTGTACTGGACACTAGAAATTTGTTCAGACTGCAGATTTCAGGTGCTCTGACCACAAAAAAAAAAAAAAAAAAAAGAAGTGTCAACTAGGTGAGGAGATATGTTAATGAGCTTGATTAATGTAATCATTTCACAATGTACATGTATATCAAATCCTGTTGAATGCCTTCTAATAACTGCAATTTTTATTTTAAAAAGAGTATAACAGATCTGTAGGAATAAATGTATGCCAAACCTAATTATTGTAAGATAAAGTTGTCTTATGGGTGCCTGGGTGGCTCAGTTGGTGAAGTGTCCAACTTTTGCTTTTGGCTCAGGTCATGATCTCAAGGGTATTCAGATGGAGCCTGCAGACAGCTGCACATTCAGTGGGAGGGTCTGCTCGAGGATACTCTCTCTCTGTCCCTCCCCCCTTGCTTGCTCTAAAATATATCATATTTAAAAAACAATAATCAAACAATATAAATCTTTTTTATAAGGGGCACCTGGATGACTCAGTCAGCAGAGCACGTGACCCTTGGTCTGGGGGGTTGTGAGTTCAAGCCCTACTTTATTTAAAAATAAAATCTTGAGGGGCGCCTGGGTGGCTCAGTGGGTTAAAGCCTCTGCCTTTGGCTCAGGTCATGGTCCCAGGATCCTGGGATTGTGCCCCGCATCGGGCTCTCTGCTTAGCAAGGAGCCTGCTTCCCTTCCTCTCTCTCTGCCTGCCTCTCTGCCTACTTGTGGTCTCTGTCAGTTAAATAAATAAAATCTTTAAAAATAAATAAATAAATAAATAAATAAAATCTTGAAAGAGAAAACCTTTTGTTTTCTGCTTAACATAAAAAAGAACTATTAATTTCATTCATTGGTAACCAACACAGAAGAGAAAATATGTTTATAGCTTCCAATATAAAGCAGCAGTCCTAAAAAGTAACAAAAAGAGAAGGGCAAGTCCAAAGGCCTTGGACTTTCAAAATTTGTCCCCATAGACCAGGCCCTGGATCCAGGAAGAGCAATCAACAAAACTATGCCCTCCTTCTAGAAGCGAAGCCCATCCCGCACTGCTCCCACCACCCCCCACACCCCCACCAGCCAGAACTAAAACCTTCCTAATACTGGCTGCCCTTGTACCGGCTTCCTTAACACTTTCCAAACTACAGCCATTCATCAGCTGGCTGATAAAATTATCCGTTATTTCTCATGACAAAGTCCGGCTCAAATTCTAAAAAAAACAGGCGATTAACTTGGTGGTAGGAATCCTGTCACAATGTACACATATATCAAATTGCCATGTTCTACATTTTATATTAGAACTGTATTTGTTGATCAGAACTCAAAGCAGAAAAAAATAACAAGTTTAAAATGAAATGAAGAAAACAGCTAGACTAGAATGTCAGCCTTTAGGTTGACAGAAAAACAAATCACCCAAAGCCAATTCTCTGAAGTTCGTTTGATAATCAATTTATCAAAGTCTGATAATCAATTTATCAAAACCCATTAGTTGCCACTGGGTTTCAGAGCAATCCCCCTCCCCTCCTTCTCCCCTCCTGCCTGCTCCCACTGAGCATGTCCATTATATGCATATGTCCCAGTAGGGGGTGAGGAGGGTACCAAGGTCTTGCCTGCTCCACCTCCCAGGGCAGAAAAGGACACCCAAGCCTCTGCCGTGGCACACAGCCTCCCCTTCCAACCCTCACTCATCACCCATCTCCAGATGCAGGAAAACGATAGTTATAATACTCAGTATCCCTAAAATTTCAAAAATGTATCCAAAATGATTAAGTCCATGTGTTGAAATTCTTGGTGGTCACCAATGCCTGTTCTTCTTTCAGTAAAAGACCTAGCCTGTCTGCAATTAGGTAGGACTAGGTGATTGGTTCTGGCTAATCAAACATAGAAGTAAATTCTATGTATTGCTTCCTACCTGTAAGAGTCTAAAGCCTTCAGTGACTCTCCAGTTTCTTCCCTTACGTTGGAACATGTTCCAAATACAGACTCTACCATCTTGTAGCTGCACTATCAGCCTGGGTTCATCCTCCAACAGTTTGGGTCCCTGAATATCTGCACTTTCACGGAAACCCCACAAGTTGCACTAGTATCCACCATATGTGAGAAACAGACTCTGAGATTTTGAGGTTACTGTAGCATAGCCTTTTGGCCAATACAGATCCCACAGAGCACAAATTATTTTTTTTTATGTTAAGTTGTTAATGAAAACAAGTTTTTGCTGAATTAGTAATTAATTTCAGGGCACCTGGCTGGCTCAGTCAGTAGAGCACGTAACTCTTGATCCCGGAGTTGTGAGTTTGAGCCCCATGTTATAGGTAGAGATTACCTACAAAAAATAAAGAATGAAGGGCACTTGGATGGCTCAGTTGGTTAGGCGTCTGCCTTCAGCTCAGGTCACGATCTCAGGGTCTTGGGATCAAGCCCCACGTCGGGCACCCTGCTCAGCATGGAGTCTGCTTAAGGATTCTCTCTCCTTCTCCCCTTCACCCCACTTGCCTTCCCTCTCAAAAATAAATAAATAAAGCTAAATAAAATTAAAATTAAGAATGAGATCATTAAAAAAAACCAACAATTTCAGAGGAAGCAGAGGTACACTACTATCTTGAAAGGACAGAATCTCCCTATTGCTCCCACTTCACTCCTCTCATTCACCCCATATTGGCTGTCAGATGGCAAAGAAAAGGACAGCAAAACTTCAAAACACTCATCAGTTGGTGACTTGGCCAATTAATCATTCAACAAGATAGTTTTCAATAAATAGACTCTGAATGAGTTGACTTTCAGTAATTTGGTTGGCTTCCGGAATGGCAGACTCCTGCTACAGGCTGGTAAAAGACTCTTTTTTCAAGGGGAAACCCCTCCAAGCATGCCACGGAAGAAACCCCTTCTCCATTCACCCAAGGTCAATGCTATCTCTTACCACTCCAAATTTCTTCTTTCCTGAACATAGCATCTTACCTTTGCTCAGTACATCTGGCAACTTAACAAGGTCCTAAAAATCTGTTTGTCAGTGAGCTGAAAGGGAGTCCAAAAGGTGAAGCTCTCATCCCTCTATTCTTCCCAATCAAGTTGAGACTAATGACTCATCAGTCTCTTGACCAATACATGCCTATTGGACTGGTGGGACTCCAAGAGAAGGACTTGACTTTATGCAAGATTAGCACATGGCACCTAGTGACAGGCCGAATAAAAAGAATTTTAGGACGGGGCACCTGGGTGGCTCAGTGGGTTAAGCCTCTGCCTTCGGCTCAGGTCATGATCTCAGGGTCCTGGGATCAAGCCCCACATTGGGCTCTCTGCTCAACAGGGAGCCTGCTTCCTCCTCTCTCTGCCTGCCTCTCTGCCTACTTGTGATTTCTGTCTGTCAAATAAATAAACAAAATCTTAAAAAAAAAAAAAAGACTTTTAGGACACTATAATGCCTAGTATAAAGGCCATTGTTTGGTCTTTTCCCTTCCTGACCACCCCCTACTTTTCTTATCTTTAAAAATCAAAGTTCTGGGACGCCTGGGTGGCTCAGTTGGTTAAGCGGCTGCCTTCGGCTCAGGTCATGATCCCAGCGTCCTGGGATCGAGTCCCACATCGGGCTCCTTGCTCGGCAGGGAGCCTGCTTCTTCCTCTGCCTGCCCTCTTTCTCTCTCTAATAAATAAAATCTTAAAAAAAAAATCAAAGTTCTTTGAATTAGACAGAGGCAAGATATGGCTCTAACAAAAAATGCTTTCTTCCTAGCAGCCCCTAAAGAAATTTTCCTTCCCAAAAATGAGATAATTCTCCATCCTCTAAGATTACTTCCCATAATACACCAAGCACTTCTGGTTTGCTGGTCCTAAAAGAACAGATCTAAATGGTACCCCTTGCTGAAGTGAACAGATCCTGTGCCCACCATCTGCACAGCCATCCTTGGTTCTGGAATACTGGTGGCCGCCTCTCGATTAAGGCTTGGGGACTAGGGAGCTAATAGAAGGGCAGAAGAACCTCAGAGCCTGGCCATTATAATAAGGGAGGTAAAACCTGAAGTTTGGGGAGTATTATGTCCCTGTATCCTATAGTCTCATATTACTTTTTATTTCTTTGTAGCATCTAATACATCTTCATATCCTCCTTCAGTGCCAAGTGAAGCGCCTGGCAAACTAAGCCGTCAGATATTTGTTGAATGAGTCAGTGGATGATGGCTGGGTGGGTGGATGGGTGATCAGTTCTTGGCTCCAGCTCACCAGGATCACACCCAAACCAAGCGAAGCAGGTGCAGGTGAAGAGAAACTTTCAGGTAGTAAATTCCAAGATTGCTACATTGTGTGCCCACGCATGTATGTACCAGGGCAGGGGAGAAGAGAGGACCATTGGCCTTTGGTTCAGGAAGTATCTGTAGTCCTAGTCTTCAGACCTGAAATACAGGTCCATAAAACCACTAAGAGAATGGAATCCAGAGAAAGCCGTATGTCTAGCGATCTGTATGCCAGGGGCTAGGGGAAGTGGGTGATGGGGGATTACTATGGCTCAACGTGAGGGTGGCTCACTAGGAGTTTCCGTTTCTCAGGAGTTTAAGTCAAAGCTGTTCAGGTTTCCCTAGCTACATGAGCAGCCATTCATGACATGGTTGTCCGCAACTCTTTTTGCCTCGGTGAGAGCCTCTCTGCTGTTTGTCCCATTCCTGTTCTCCATAAGGACATGGAGTACAACAGCTCGCTTCCTTTTAGGAATAAGAAAACTTGGTGAGCAGGCAGAAAGTACAGTACTGGGAGTGGGAATTGTTTACTCTTGGGAGTCTAATTGAATTTCAGAGAAATAATTTGCATAATGTAAAATGATTTACATATAGATGGAAACAAGAAGTTGCACTAGACCTTTCTTTTAACTTCTACTCCTTCCCATCTCCACCCTCTTCCAGCCCAAGGTCACATAGTAGAGGCTGACCTGGAGTCCCTCCCAGTTAGCCCTCACCTCCAGCTGCCAGGAAGAAAAGATGACAAGGCGACAGGTTTCATAATACCACTTTTTGTCATATTAATGATGTGTAATTTTAACTCAAAGATTTACTTCTTCTAAGAGTCTGATTATGAAATATTGTGGGAGCCCGCTCAGCTTCAACAAGGGCTTTTAGGGGTGTTTTTGATTGGGCTTCCCTGGAGCAATAATGAAGTCATTTGTAAACCTATCCGGAAAGATTCTACAAGCACTTCTCCCAACCAGTCTTTCGGTTACAAGAAGCCTTGGGTTGCTACAGTGAAACATATGTTTTCTATTATAATAACCCTCACCATACTTCTGCTGTTGTCAGCCGGGCCTCGGGATACCATCCAGTTCCTCTGACAGTTTCTAGGAACTCTTATCAGGAGGATAACAGGATTACCTACCTTACGGTGACAGGAGGAAGTCCTAGAAATCACCCGTCACTTGTCCCATGCTGTTAGTAGGAAGCACAGGATACAGATCCCAGGGCACAAGCTTAGGGTCAATCAGGAACCGAGCACAAAGGAAAACCAGACAGATGGGGAAAAAGGCCCTTGAGGAGTTTCAGTGTTCTACACCCAATGGGACCAACCGCAGAAACTTCAGGGTTAGGGGAGGTCTAAACCTTGTGGGCTGAAAGCTAGACCAAGAAGCAGAGCGGGAAGACCAAAACAGGGACTTAAATCTGCAGGACAGACAGCCAGGGTGGCATATAGAGGAAGGAATCCGGGCAAACAGCCAGCTATATTCAAAACCCTACAGAATCAGTTTTTTTATATATAGATATAATACATAGATCAAGTTGACGGTGCCATTTGCTAGCAATAAAGATATCTAAATAACATCGTCTCAAATACTTTCCAGAAACCACCGTGTCTCTATTATTATTCAAGAATTTGACATCTGAAAAGGCCACTTTGGTTACTTATTAAACTTACGGTACCACCCAGCAATTGTGTCCCTTGGTATTGACCCAAAGGGGTTGAAAACCAACTGAACACCTGCACATGGAAGCTTATTTATAGCAGCATTATTCGGAATTGCCAGAACTTGGAAGCAACAAAAACATCCTTTAGGAGATGAATGGATAAACCACGGTGCATCCAGACAACGGAATATTATTCAGCGCTCAAAAGAAATGGCTATCAAGCCACACAAGGATATGAAAGCAGCTCAAGTGCATATTACTAAGCGGAAGAAGCCAATCTGAAAAGGCTGCATGCTGTATGACTGATCCCAACTATATGAAATTCTGGAAAAGACAAAACTATGGAGATAATAATAAAAAAAAAGATCAGTGGTTGCCATGGGGAGAGATTAACAGGGAGAGAACAGTGGATTTTTAGGGTAGTGAATATACTCCATAACATTATTAAAATGGATATGTCATTATAGATTTGTCCAAACCTACAGAATGTACAACACCAAGTAAAAAAGGGGGGGTTTTAATCTGTGGGACAGAAAGGACTCTGAACTGATTCAGAACTTCGTTCTAATTAGGATTTGGCCATTTGCCAGCTTACTGGGCAAGTCCCTCACCTCTGCAGACCTCAAATCCCTTTACTACCAAATGAAGTGAATACTTGTAGACAGGAGATATCAAAGATATTTAGAATCAAAGAGCTACAAGTTATTCAACTTCAAATAGTGATTCCTGTCACTTCATAAAAATACTAATAGTTCTTTCTTTAAACAAGTGGTGGGAGGAGGGGGGTGGTGCCTGGGTGGTTCAGTCTCTGAGCATCTGCCTTTGGCTCAGGTCAGGATCCCAGGGTCACGGGATCAGGCCTGCAATCAGGATCCCTGCTCAGCGGGAAGCCACTCCCCCTGCTTGTATTGCCCCCCTCACTGTCTCCCTCTGTCAGATAAGTAAGATAAGTCCAGGGGCACCTGGCTGGCTCAGTGGGTAGAGTATATGACTCTTGATCTTGGGGTCATGAGTAGAAGCCCCATGTGGGGTGTAGATCACACAAATAAATAAAAACTTGGGGCACCTGGGTGGCTCAGTGGGTTAAAGCCTCTGCCTTCAGCTCCGGTCATGATCCCAGGGTCCTGGGATCGAGCCTTGCATCGGGCTCTCTGCTCAGAGGGGAGCCTGCTTCCCTTCCTATCTCTATGCCTATTTGTGATCTCTCTATGTCAAATAAATAAATAAAATCTTTTTAAAAAAAAAACAAATAAATAAATACTTAAAAATAAAATAAAAACAAAACAAGTTCAATACCCACTCAGAACTTGTCATTCTCTTTCTAGAAGGTGTTTTCCGACAGACTCCTGTTAGTCTCATAAACTGGTCCTGCACCAACCCTTTTTATTTTTTTTTAAAGATTTTATTTACTCATTTGATAGACAGAGATCACAAGTAGGCAGAGAGGCAGAGAGAGACAGAGGAGGAAGCAGGCTGTCCGCAGAGCAGAGAGCCCGATGCGGGGCTCGATCCCACGACCCTGGGATCATGACCTGAGCCGAAGGCAGTGGCTTTAACCCACTGAGCCACCCAGGCGCCCCACACCAACCCTTTTTAGAGCACAAGAAGGACAGTTAATCCACACATTCCAATTACTAGACTGAAGGTTTTAACTGTTACCTCAATTTGGCATTTTCTTTATAAAAAGCCATCTACCATATGTGACAGTTGACAGAGCAGTGCACGGTGTGTGTGTGTAGGCCCAGGAGTCAGGGACCTGGGTTCTAGTCCCTGTTCTGACACAAAATGCTCAATTACCTTGAGGAACTCCTTTAACCTCCCCGTTTCAGTTTCCTCATCTGAAACCTAAGGAGGAAGCTAGTAATAATGGCAGCTACCATTTGCTGAACACCTACAATGGGCCTGTCATTATTCCCAGTATCATAGATACTCATGATCTCCAAACCAATCACAACAGCCCATATTAGAGAACATTAACATCCTCATCTTGCAGAAGTGAAAACTAAAACACACAAAGGCCTTCAATTTCCCCAAGGTCACCCATCAAGAGTGGGCTTCTGACCCAGCCCTTTCTGACTCCAAAGCACGGGTTTCTTCCCCCACTTCTGCATTATTCCATGCTATCTCCCATTAGATGGATAAGCTAGTCTCTAAGGTCCCTTCCCAAACCTGACATTTCACTGTTTTAGGACCCCAGTAGTGCTGTAGGTAGGGTTACCTAATACATCACTAATTTCACAGCCCTCATAAACTGTCCTTTTATTTTACCATGACTTTTTTTTAAAGATTTATTTATTTTAGAGGAAGCATGTGGGTACACAGGGTAAAGGAAAGAGAAACCCAAGTAGACTCCATGCTGAGTGCAAGCCAGTTTCGGGACTCAGTCTCATGACCCTGAGATCACAACCCAACAGAAACCAAGAGTGAAATGCTCAACTGACTGCACCACCCAGGTGCCCCTTACCATGTCATTCTTAAACTCACTTCCTACATGCTTGCTCACATCTTCATTGAAGACCTTGAACAATTTGTTCGTAGCAAAATGAGCTCTAATACTTTTGCAACTTTCAAAAACCTTAGCCTTTCATTGAATCAAGAGATAGGTGAAACAGATTCCAGACTTTAGAGAAAATGTTAAAACCCTGGGAACAGAAGCCACCATCATTACAAATGCCTTTTATTTCCCCCATTGAAAACCACTAGAGTATGGGACTGCCTCTGAGTGGAGGGACATGGAGAATAAAAGAAGCTCCCAACCAACATGCACACCCTTCTCTGAAATTTCACCAATAGAGACACACAGCCCCTTGGTCTTTGAAGGGTGTAAGTCTTTGAGAGGTCCCCATTAAAATAGCAAAGAGTATGAAAAGATAATACCTTAAGCCTAGAGGTGGGTAGGAAGCAAAATTGGCTGCTTTCTAGGCAAGACTATAACTTTAGTCTTGACTATAGGCAAGACTATTTATGGGTGGAGTCACAGTTGTGATTCTGGATAAAAAGAAAGAATTCTACCAAGAGGGAGTGGAGTAGAGAGTGGGGAAGTGTGATGATCAGCTTGGCTCACTTCCAGTTTTGCTGCAGATGAATCCTGCTCATGTAAAGCTAAGAGTCTGATAAATGAGAAAGAATGAATGGAAGAAACAATGGTCAGAAATTAGAGACTTGTTATCTTTCATACCTAGAAAAATCCTGGAACCAAAAAAGGGAAACAATCAGATGACAAAGTCTTTGAGGTACACGGGGCACTCTATTACAAATGGACAATGAAGGGGCGCCTGGGTGGCTCAGTGGGTTAAAGCCTCTGCCTTCCGCTCAGGTCATGATCCCAGGGCCCTAGGATCGAGCCCTGTATCGGGTTGTCTGCTCAGCAGGGAGCCTGCTTCCCCCTCTCTCTCTCTCTGCCTGCCTCTCTGCCTACTTGTGATCTCTCTCTGTCAAATAAATAAATAAAAACTTTAAAAAAAAATGGACAATGAAGAATTCAATGTCAGACAAACCTAATTTCCTTCTGTAACAGTGACAAGCCTAGCAGTTTGGGGAAAGTAAAAAATGCAGTATACATTTGGTGGCCCTTTATATTCTACCCCCATGGTGAGTGAGAGAAAGGAGGTCCTGAAACAGCTTGACAATAGTAGGACCCCAGAACTGAGCCCAAGCCAGAGCAATACCCTAAGCAAAGGGGCTACAATTTCAGGGTCATTTAAAGCCTACCACAAAGGCATTTGTCATTCAACTTCCATTACTATTGTCCAGAAGAGATGGTTTTTACATAGGTTCTAATGGTCTTGCATAGGGATCTTACCTCAGGCTCGAGCTTTCACTCCACGTGCTGGAAAGCTCCTAATATTTGCCAGCTGTACCTGAACTAACTGCCTGTCAACCAAGGAATAAGTTGGAAATTGAGAGAGTTTAGGTCAGAAACTAAATAAAAATCTAAGCTGCTTATTTATTTATAGGTCAAAACCACACTCTAAGTAACTAGTAAATGAAACTGGAGTTAGGAAATACCCATTAGAAGAAAGAAAGAAAGAAATACCCATTAGAGCAAATCCGAAAACAGAAAGTCTTTTCTGTTAATGATTTTTGCATTAACTTAAGCCCAACCTCTCAATGATAGATTTCTTTTCAAACCTTAATTGACAAGTCATTAACTGACCTGCTGCCATCCCAGTCACCCTCTTGACAGACTTCTAAGGACAAAGCTGCTTGGTTTTCTCATCATTCTTTAAGAATTCTTTTTTTTTTTTTATTCTAAGAATTCTTAAAATGTCATCAGCATAAAGAGCATTCTTTCAGTTACACTCAGCCATCAGACCATAGTGGGCCCCACATTATCTTGTTTTATTACTAGACCCATCTCCAATCCCCCCAGGTCTGCATCTAAGGGATAGTCTCATAGGGTTATTACAGGTGGAATCGTGTCTCCCCGTCAAAATTCATATGCCGAAGCCTTAATGCCCAATGCGACTGTATGTGGAGACAGGGCCTTTAAAGAGGTAACTACAATTGAAAGTCATAAGGGGGGACGCCTGGGTGGCTCAGTTGGTTAAGCGGCTGCCTTCGGCTCAGGTCATGATCCCAGCGTTCTGGGATCGAGTCCCACATCGGGCTCCTTGCTGGGCAGGGAGCCTTCTTCTCCCTCTGCCTGCCACTCTGTCTGCCTGTGCTCGCTCGCTCTCTCTCTCTCTCTGACAAATTAAAAAAAAAAAAAAATGAAAGTCATAAGGGTGGAGTTCTAATTCACTGTGACTGGTGTCCTTGTAAGAGGGGAAAGACACCAGGGATGTGTGTGCCTAAGAAGGTGGCCATCTGCAGGCCAAGGGCAGAGACCACGGGAGAAACGAAACCTGCCAACACTTTGATCTTGGACTTCTAGCCTTGAGAACTATTAAGAAGAATTTCTGGGGACGCCTGGGTGGCTCAGTGGGTTAAAGCCTCTGCCTTCAGCTTAGGTCATGATCCCAGGGTTCTGGGATCGAGTCCCATGTCGGGCTCTCTGCTCAGCAGGGGGCCTGCTTCCTCCTCTCTCTCTGCCTGCCTCTCTGCCTACTTGTGATCTCTGTCTGTCAAATAAATAAATAAAATCTTTAGAAAAAAAAAAAAAAGAAGAATTTCTGTTGTTTAAGCCACCTGCTCTGTGGTATTATTAAGACAGCCCAAGCCAGTAAAGACATTTGGGAAGAGGACATGTTGAAGAGTTAGGCCAAGCTGGATCCAAAGCCTGCCACTTGTTATCTGTACAGAGTGTTAGGCACTGAACCTTCTGGAACCTGAGTCTCCCCATTTATAAAATGGGGTAAGAATATGCTTTGGTGGGACGCCTGGGTGGCTCAGTTGGTTAAGCGGCTGCCTTCGGCTCAGGTCATGATCCCAGCGTCCTGGGATCGAGTCCCACTTCGGGCTCCTTGCTCAGGAGGGAGCCTGCTTCTCCCTCTGCCTCTGCCTGCCACTCCGTGTGCCTGTGCTCGCGCTCTCTCTTTCTCTCTCTCTCTCTGACAAATAAATAAATAAAATCTTAAAAAAAAAAAAAAAAGAATATGCTTTGGTGTGGGGGCGGGAGTGAAAAATCACCAAAAGGTATGTACTGGGACAGTCATATAGGAGGTCCTCAATAACCAGACCCTTTTTTTTTTTTTAACACTAGTACTTCAATTCAAATGTTTGCATAGATTCAGATTTGTTTTTATCCCAGTTAAGATTTCACTGGCTTAACCAAACTGGACAGGATTATTTTCAGTTAAAATTCAGGCTTCCAAGTTCAGGTCTTTTTGCTGTGTTTGAAGAGCTCTGCTGCTCTTGGTCTCGGCACCAGACAGATAGCTCCCTACAGTGTTAAATGCACTCACTTACATGAAGGATTCCCCTCCGTTAATTCTTCATCTTAATGGACTCCTTTTAGAAGTTCATCTCTAGGGATGCCTGGGTGGCTCAGTTGGTTAAGCGGTTACCTTTGGCTCAGGTCATGATCCCGGCATCCTGGGATCGAGTCCCGCGTCGGGCTCCTTGCTCGGCGGGGAGCCTGCTTCCCTCCTCTCTCTCTCTCTGCCTGCCTCTCTGTCAAATAAATAAATAAATAAAATCTTTAAAAAAAAAAAAAGAAGTTCATCTCTAGAAATTAAGATCTGCATATTCAGGTTAGAGGTCTGCTCACACTAAATGCATGGGCAGATCTTTTCACAAAGCCTCATCAGAACTGACATGGCTCCCCAAACCCCATCCCCGGCACAGCCAGAATCCCACTGTACCACGCCCCCCCCGCCGCCCCCAACAAGGACAGCACATTCCAAACCAGCATATTGGCCCAGGGCCGATTTGACATCACATCACCAGACAGCATACAGTCAGTGATAGATATAATAAATGTAATTCAAACATTAACAGTAAAAAAATAAACAGAAGATTGATTTCCTGTTCTCTTTAATCAGAGCTAAAAGCGTACCTGTTTTAGAAATGGCAGAAAATATGCAAAAATAGAAGTATATAAACACAGATCATTCCAATTAAAGACCAAACACAACTTACGCTCATAATCAAGGACAGACAAGTTCATCAGATGAGGTTCGAACTATATTGCTGTTGCCCTAAATAACTGTTATAAAGAGGCTTCTCTTTGGAGGCCATTTGCGGCCATGAGAGAATGAAAATATTGGTGTTTCCACAGTCTAGCGTAACATCGGATAGACCTCAGTTTAAATCCCATCTGGGCCTCTCGAAACCCAGGTTAAGTTGCAGACTGTAGGCGCTCAGTAAACACGGGCTTTCTTTATTCCCCTTCCTAATGGGGACTAAGGCAAAGTTTTAGCATGCAGACAGCAAAAGCCAAGTCCTACTGTCTTATCATCTCATGTCAAGCTATAGATAAAGGAAACCCTCATTAAAAGACCTGCTGATTCTTTTTTTTTTTAACTTTATTTATGAGACAGAGAGAGAACATGAGCAGGGGAAGGGACAGTAGGAGAGAGAAGCAGGCTCCCTGCTGAGTGGGGAGCCCAACGACACAGGACTCCAGGATCATGACTTGAGCCAAAGGCAGACACCTAACTGGCTGAGCCACCCAGGTACCCGATTATCCTTCATGATACAAACACTAGTGTTTATTCTTCCACATGCTCTTCGAAGGGCTGCATTAAATGGTAGAGCACATGGGTGACCAACACTGATACGGCAAGAGCAGGTCATCACACAGTGCCAGGCAGTGCAATGGGCGTGTGTATTTATGACCTAAGAGGCACGAAGAGGACTCTAGTGCTTTCTTTACACATTCCTGAAGTCACTTACCCTTTGTGGATAAGCAGAGATGGTGAGAAAGTGGCAGATGCAATAAAGGATTCTGGTTGAGCATCGGTAACCAGGGCAGGAGCAGAAACAGGACTTAGTAAACTAAGGTGCCAAGTGAAAGTCAAACACAAAGATCAGAGGGCTTTAGCCAGACCAAGTCAGACAGGCAGGGTAGGGAGCAGCTCTCAGCCCTGCGGAGTCGGCCAGCAGCACAGAGCTACGTACAGACACTGAGCGCAGACTCGAAACTGCCTTGTCATTGCTATTCTTCTCTTCCATTGGTTGGGCACTGGACCAGACTTATTTGAATCTTAACAATTTCTGTCTCTTCCCATGAATACAGTAAGTCTGTGATGACCGGCTATGGACTTTGAAACAAAG
>ML097228.1:49348-87716 GCA_003697995.1 Taxidea taxus jeffersonii | reverse complement strand
CCCCCCCCCCGGAGGTCAGGAGCCTGGGAGGGGCGGCGGGGGCAGGGGCCGGGGGACGCTGGCTGGGGGGGCTCCTCCTTGATTGGCACGCACCGACATCGAGGGGGTGTTGGGAAAATGCGTTTTCGCACTCCGGGCTCCTGCCCGTCCTCCGCCCTGGGTGCTCGAGCTGTGCAGGGCGGCAGGGGCGAGGGCCAGGAGAGAACAGAGCCCCTTCCCGGGCACGAGATCGGAGAAGGGTGAGACTCCGGCCCCAGCTGTGGAACACTAAGCTGAAGCCTCCCTCGCGTGTGCGGGGGCCTCTCCTGCTCTGGGGCCGGAGGCGTTGGTCTGCGCTGCAGCAGGAGAAGCCTGACAGGTGCAGCCAGAGGGCATTCACAGGGACGACGCGCGAGCAGGGAGGGCGCGTGGGCTCCGGGTGGCGGTGGCCACTCACTGGAGGGATGCATTCGCCTTACACACCGCGGTCATCCCGCCCTTGTCATCCCATCCTGCCTTCCCTCAGAGGGCACCACTGAGGCCTCAGTGAGCCAGAGACTCTCTTGGCTGGAACCCAGCTACAAATCAGAGTCCAGGTATCCCTTCGATGTGCGGATCTGTTATACAGTGTTCCTAACAAACCACTGTGGGCCTATCCTTGGACACCTCCAGTCATGGGAGGCTCACCACTATCCCATTTCGTTTCCTGAGAGCTCTTGCCATAAGAAAGTTTTTTAATTAAACTGACGTCTACCTCCTTTCTGTAGCTTCTGCCCAAAGGCTCTAGGGTCACGTAAGAGGAGCCCGCAGGGTTCGGTGAATTCACAGAAAAATCTCCAGTGCCTGCAATCGACTTCTGGAGGCGCCCTGGCCTCGTTCAACTAGCCCATGTGCCCCAAGTATTCAAGTCCATTAACAACCTAGTCTTTTTCTAGGAATATGCTTCAGTTTCTGGAGACCCTCAGGGAGGGGAAGGGAGTTGGCCAGACCTGAATACAATATTTCAGCTCTGACCCTGATCTCCTCCACCTGGTGTCTGGGCCAGCAGGGCAACACAGGTGCCATCAGCAGACCCACCAGGGTCATGGGCTGAGTTCTGAGAGGCTGGGACAGGATGAGAATTTTGCCTTTGATGGGGCGTGGCACTTGAGGGAGGCAAGGCAACTCAAGGCCCACAGGAAAAAAATATCAAGATTCAAGTGCTAAGAGAGCCCAGCACCAAAACTAAGAATAAAGGCCCAGAGACAGGAACAGAGCCCAGATGATGAGGGAGGATGGGGCCCAGATGGGGATCAGAGTCAGTTGGTCAGGAAGGAGGAAGAAAGATGCAGGCTATCATTGGGAAGGCCTGGTGTGCCCGGGGCTTCCTTGGTTGGGGGGTGGCCTCAGAAGCTCCGTTGAGAACTGGCATTAGATGTGGACCATGCAGAATACAGGGGGGCTGTTTGCCTCCCTGCATTTGGGTTCACTCATCACCCCAAGTCTTCTGGGGTTCCTGTCTCTTCCATCCAGTGCATATTATTCCCCCCCCCCATTTTGAGACTTCCAAAGACCTGACACCCTGCTCCCATATTTTCTCTAACTTAGGGACAAAAATACTGAAAAGGACATAGCAAGGATGTCTTAGGGCATACCAACGTGCCATCCAATTATAGGACCATGGACACTCGGCTCATAAAACACTCGTTGTGTGGCCGGAAGAGGCTGTGTCTGCAGAGGAAACCAGTCAGAAGCCAGCCTTGCTGGGGACAAATCCCAGTTCCATTGCTAAGAGCCTCACGATATTAGCAAGGCACTGAGTCTCCCTGGGCATCGGCGACCCCATAGTCTTGTGATTCAGTCCACACGTGTTAATCACTTAGAAAGTAGCAGATACATAATTAATTCTCAATAGGTACAAGCCATTTTGATGATGATGATGATGTGGCTTTTAGCAAGTCATTTCCCCCTTGTTTCTTTTTACTCATTGGTAGAATGATGGAACAGGGCTAGGTGAGTTCCAAAATCCCCTTCAACTTGAAAATTAAAAGCCAATGAATCCAGCCCCCAATTCCGTAACTGTCCATTTTTTTCCCCCAGAAGTGTCTGAAGCAAGTCTTACTAAAGCACAAACTACCATTCTGTACTGAGAAAGAAATGAGCTATTCCAGCACAACTGACTTCTTGGTGAACCAGTGCTGGCAAGGGCTCTTCCAAGTACTCAAAAGCCATCCTGTAAAAAGCTCTCCTTAGAGCCTTATTCAAGGTCAAGGTCAAGATGACTTGTCAGCAGTGAGTGGTAGGCTCTACTTTCTTCCCCTTTCGCTAAGTTAGGTGGCCCTGACCACTTCTGCTCACAGAATAAAGACCCAAAGCCTTAGCCTGGCCTGGAAAGGCCCCACTGTCTTGTCTCAACCTACTTTTTTTTTTTTTTTTAAGATTTTATTTATTTATTTGACAGACAGAGATCACAAGTAGGCAGAGAGGCAGAGAGAGAGAATGAAGCAGGCTGTCCGCAGAGCAGAGAGCCCGATATGGGGCTCGATCCCACGACCCTGGGATCATGACCCGAGCGGAAGGCAGCAGCTTTAACCCACTGAGCCACCCAGGCGCCCCTCAGCCTACTTTTTAAGCTCCATCAGGAGGCAAGTGCTCTAGGATAGAAGTCATAATAAGTAAGGCCCAGCACCTCCAGCTGTGTGACCTTGGGCAAGCTCATTTACTCCCGGGAGAGGGGAACACCCACACCGCTCAGCTCACTAAGGTTCTGGGTTTTGTTTTTGTTTCATGATCCGATGGGATGAGGAGACTGCGTGTGTTTTGGCTTGCTTTGGGGGTTCTGTTTGTGGTGCACGCCGAAGTCCTATACAGATACATTCCTATACAGGAAGTAGTATCTTCATGTTTGTCTGTTTGGGTTTTTTTCTTCCCTTTCTCCAATGGTCCCTTCTGGTCTATTTTGCTCACTGTGGGAGCACAGCATGGTTCATCCCAACTTGTAGTTCATTGTTATGTCCATTTACCTTCCCCAACCCAACCTGCATCCCCACATAAATTGTTTTCCTGCCTAAAGGCTGGAACACAGTAGGTGCTCAATAAATATTTTTGCATTTAAAAAATCCTTGATAGGGGCGCCTGGGTGGCTCAGTGGGTTAAAGCCTCTGCCTTTGCCTCAGGTCATGGTCTCAGGGTCCTGGGATGGAGTCCCACATCGGGCTTTCTGCTTGGCGGGGAGCCTGCTTCCCCCTCTCTCTGCCTGTCTCTCTGCCTACTTGTGATCTCTCTCTCTGTCAAATAAATAAATAAAATCTTTAAAAAATAAATAAATAAAAATAAAAATAAAAAATCCTTGATATGCTTATACCAAAATATCCCAGCATGCTTTCCTCGTGACACCTTCCATGTGATTTAACATCCCATAACAAGCCATATACTTTGTCTAAAGTAAAAGAAATACAAGCGTGGCTTTTCTTTCTAACCCACATTTTTGGCTGGCACCGCGGTGTCTTGTCTAAGACCATTATGGATAGGACAACATTAGCCTGACCTAAGCCCTTCCCAGACAACCCCACGGACTTCAGTCACTCCTCTGCCCGCAGCTGTTACTGGCTTCTCATTAGGATGTCAGATGAAAAACCAAATGCTCCATGTCCGTGGTGGGAATTAGCTAATTCATTCATAAGAATTCTGAGCTCACTTCTTGTCAAGGCTAATTATCTATTCCTCTTAAGTGATACGTTCTGCTTTTATTAAAGCCATTAGTGCCTTTGAGTAAATGAAAAGGGCATCTGTTTTCACTACTATGTTTGACACAGACTCTGCATATCTTAGGTTCACCCTGGTAATAAAAGGATATAGCTTTACCACTGGTGTGTGTGTGTGTGAACAATGGCAATAGAAAAGAATATTTTGCAGTAAACATGAATAAAAAACCAAAGCCAGTTATTAGGTATAAAATGTAGAGGCAAATATCTCTAAGCTGATGGCACCAATTAATACTGTTACATTTGTGTAGTCCTTCACCTGCCCAACAGTATATAAAGTCTCAGTGTGTTTTCCCAACTATTAGAGTTAAATAGGGCATACTCTATGACCCTATCTGATAAATGAGCAATTTGAGTCCAGGGCTGCGAAGTCAGAGAAGGGAAGAGAGCCGCACTAACCAGTCGGATTGCTGATGTGGTCTCATAACTAGGAAGTGACAGAAATGAGTATAAAACCAGACCCCCAACTCCAACTCCCAGCCAAAGTGTCTTTCACCAGACCTTGACCCTTCCCTTATTAATGGTGTATTTCTCTTACATGTGTTACGGGGCAGAAGGGTCTTACATATTCTTTTTTTCCTTCGCTGTCACTCATTCATTCACATATCATTCAGCCAACACTTAGAGAGAGCCTTTCGCCTGTCGGTCCCTTGGGGTGCCCAAAGAGACAAGATCAAGTCCCTGACCTCACAGAGCTTATGCAGTCTGACGGAGGCGCTGGAGAGCAAACAAATAGTCACAGATATAAATATACCCTTAGAAGCCATGATAAGTGCTATGGAGGAAAATAATTGAATGAGATGAGAAACCATAGCAGGGAAATCTAATTTAAATTGAAAGGTCAGGGAGAATTCTTTGAGGAAATGACAGTTATACTCAGATCTAAAGAAAGAATAAGATACAGTTGGGGGAAAAGGAAGCTGTGGGGGGAGCGTGGACCAGGCAGAGGGAACAGTAGGTCTAAGAGCGCTGAGGAGGGAATGAGCTCAGTGTATTCCAGAAGCTGGGGACTACGATGTTCAGGTCTCCCCCTTAGACGATCTGGCTTCCAAGAGTTCCACAGTGCCATTGTCTTACCCCTGATTCTGTGTTCGACGTGCCGTCAGCTGTGTACTGCGGGAAACCTCCCTTCCTGGCTTTGTCTCCCCTTCACATGCTGGGCAGATTCAGATAACTCACTGTTTTCCAGGGCTGTTGCCCCACTAATCCATCTTTGTGTGTGTGTTCCTTCTGCTCCTCTCTGCTCAGAAGAGCCTTCCCTTCTTTCCATTCTCTGTCCAAATGCCCCCATTCCCCAAGACCGTTCTCGTGGGCACTTTTCAATGGCCCTCCGTTGGAACCACTCTCTCCTGGATTCCCACAGCCTGTAGCTGGGACCATTCTTGTGTCACTCATCACATTCCTTCTTCTATGATTATCCTGAATGCATCTGAAAAGCCCTCTCCCTAGGCAGGAAAACCTAAATAATTGGCAACTGGGTCTGAGTCATTTTGCAACCCCAGCAGCATTTACAACAGTGTCTAACACATCATAGAAACTCAGTAACTGCATGAATGGACATTTGTGGATTAAGCTAGCCTCTCCTGATATCAGCCCCAGGGGACCAGACTTGAGGAGGTGAGTGTTCCTAGGCACCAACAGGTTTTAAATCCCATTTTCATTTTCATGGGCTCCTTCTCAAGGAGTCATACACTCCTGTGTGGACAGGCTTGATACGGGCCTTGGGACAGTACATGCGTCTTGGGGACTGAGAGCCTCCAAGGATGGAAATGAGGTGCCTGATTCGAAAAGAGTGATTAGCTTTAAATGAAGACTGTCTCAGCCATCCCCCAAATCTGGGCCATTTCCATAAGCCCTGAAGGGTGTTCAAAGACACTTGCTTTATCTACGAGGTGTCCTCCATGGCTCAGCAATCAGTCGTGTTTGTATCATGGCCAGTGGCTCCAGTCACTAGTGAAACAAGCTGACTTAAACTTACCCTACAGGAGTTGTTCCCAAACTTGGCATTACAGTTACCCAGAAGCTTAAAAAAATTACAGAAGACTCTATCCACCTCTAGCGATTATGTCGTTGGCTTGGGGTTGTGGTCTGTGTTTGGGAAGGGCTAAAAGAACCCCCAGTGCTCCTAACACCCAGCTAGATGACTTTGGGAACTACTAACTTATAGAAAGAGAACCTTCCTTTAACAGGAGGCTAAGAAGGAGCCATCAGCAAAAAATGAGAAACCCCTTCCTGGGATAATTCCAAGGAACTGGCAAGATCCACTTTGCCCATTTCCTGGGACACACAGTTGGGACTCATGGACCCAAGAAGATCTTGCTCAGCAGGAGATGTGGTGGCTGAGGCCCATCTGCTGTGTGGACTTAGCATATACTGACTTGAGGTTTGCTGGGACCGTGTGTGACATACTCACTCCCCACCCCCTCTGCCATCAAAATCTTACTCATTAAAGGCACTACCTCAAGGCCCTCTCCTCTGTCAATCTTCCCTTAATGACCGTTAGTGCTTCCATTGTTCTCCAAAAAACTTGCTTAAACATTTATTATGGCACCAGTTTAATTTCCCTTTGTATCGTAATTACTTATTAAACTAGGGCCTTCTTGAATATAGGGACAACTTCTTATTCATCTTTATAGTTTCAAGGAATCTAACATTTTGCTTTGTACACAGTGAGTGCTTAATAAATGCTTTGGAATGGATGCTAAGAGGACAACTATGAACCAGACAGGCTCTATCCCTGCTCTCATGGGTCTATAAGCTACAAGTTTAAGGGTAATTTTCAACTGCCCTTAACTCCAAACTACAAAATGTTGTCATAACATTTGTTACAAGGTGGAAAGAACAGTTACCTAGATGCCTCCATCTCTCGGTTCCCAAATGATGGTCATAAAACGCTCCTTGTCGTAAACAACTCAACCACAGCTGCAAAGTACATGGGGGCTCTCAGGATACAGAGCAACTGTGATCACACAGAGCTGAGACCAGAGGGAAACATCTGGTCTCTTCTAGAGAGAGGCCAGCAGTTCAAATATGGGACACTCTAATCTAGACTAGAGGGGCCAGATCCAAGGGTTCACAGTCACAGAGGTGGATATCAGCACGAGACCTCGGGAAGGCCTGCTCAAGTCCCGTTGAGGGAAGATGACATCCTGGAGTAGAGCCCTGCCCCCAAGACCAGGTCCCTCGTACTTATATTCTGCTGAACAGACATTCATCGGCTGGCTAGGGGCCGCATATATTCAAGGTGTAGATTTAGAGGCTGCGACCCAAACACACACACAGGCCAAGCGATCTATTTTCAGACCCAGCTCACTCTTGGGGAAGAGGCTCTAAATATACCCTCCAGTGACTGCGGGCGGCAGGTTATCATTGCTGGTGGCTGGGCAGGATGGGACAGACAGGGACGTCAGGAAACTCACCAGTACCCCCAGCGCGGCGCAAAGGCCCCACCACTTGTAGAGCTAAATTTACATAAGGGCAAGTGTCGTTATATTCGACGGGGTTTGTGTATAGGAGCGCCTGGCCATGGGCTCCATAGGACAACAAAGCTTCTATCTTGTCCCCTCGGAAGAGCCACTGAGCGTGTAGATGCCGCAAAGGAGGACGGAGGCAAAACTGACCTTGTTCTGTTCTCAGGTATTCACGTCAGAGGAAGGTCTTGCAGTTATACAAGCAACAGTAATGAACTTTCCCCTGTGCATAACACCTGGCCATCTACAGCATGCTTTTATAGCTTATTTATAAGCAGGTACGAAATATTACTAAAAGCAAACCCAAGGGGGCTGCAGTGGGAAAGGATGTTGGATATTAGGACATGAGAATTTATCTCACTGTCATGATTTTCTCTGTAACGGGGAAGCCCTTTTGAGTCAGTGTTCAGCCAAGACACAGTTCTCTTACTGCCAAAAGCCGAACCCTGTATAACTAACTCTATTTCCGGGCAGCTAATCCCCAAAGGCCAGAAAGCATTTAGTTCCAGAAGGCATTGAGTGAGAGCTGCATTAACCACCAGCATTCAGGTAATGGCCAAAGAGCAGAAATGATTAGAAATGGCTAAAGGCAGAAGGAGAGTTGATGGGGGCCGAGGTGGGCCACAAGGAAGGTCTTCAAGCCCATGTTTAGCAACGTCAGAGAGAGTTTGAGAGATCTCGGTACTTAGTGCATCAGAGTAGCCTCGGAAGCAATACTAGGCCCAGTTTAGCTGGTACCAGCCATGGGACACCAAAGAGAACGAGTGAAGGAAGTCGGGATCGGAGACATTTACCCCCGGAGTGGGGTTGCTCAGAGGTCCGTACCATTTGCACAAGACTCAACCGGGAGGCTCGTTAAACCCAGAGACTTCTGGGGCCTGCCTCTGATTCAGAGTCTTTGGGGCTAGAGAGGGCCTCGGCATGGAGGTCTTTAACAAGCCCCCCAGGTGATTCCCATAGGCAGTGAAATTTAAGAATCACAGCTTTACGGAATGGTATCTAGAGAAGGCCAGGTCTTCCCCGGGTACGCACGCCACATTGCCGGGTTCGAGATTTCTCATTGGCACCTCCTGGTTACTCGGAAAAGCCAACATTAATGTTGTGACATTAATGTCACAGCCCAAGCTCCTGAAGTCACGGTTAGTACAAGCAGTGGAGTCAAGCTTAGGAAATTCTTTTGACTCTAAATATTGTGTTCTACGACCCTTTACCTTGAAGATGCGGTCCTTGAACTGTCCAAACCTCTGTCCCCAGCAAGCAGGAGGCTGAGGCTCTGGTCAGAGGAAGGTTCTGGAAAATGGGTTGAGGTCGAGGGTGAGGGAGGAGTGAGGGAGGAGTGAGGGAGGAGGGAGGGAGGAGAGAGGGAGGAGAGAAGGAGGAGTGAGGGAGGAGTGAGGGAGGAGAGAGGTGGTGTTTGCCTGTGGTTACGGTTTTGGAAGGGCTTGGTTGGGAGAAAGGAGGCCCAAGAGACAAGAAATGGCTCAAAGCTTTCAGGATACAGAGGGCTGGCTGGAGAGGGACAGGCTGGCAAAAGGAGCCCCAGACGATGGCCAGTTCGAGCTGGGGCTGTAGGAACTGAAGGACGGTGGGGGAGGGGCAGATCTAGAAGCAGTTCCCGGGTGCAATGGCCCGGAGGGGAGAGGAAGGCTTTTCTGGCTGCCTGTGACGTCACCCTGGGCAGCTGTTAGCATGAAGCGTTATTTCTGGAATTGCCCAAACATCAGTGACTCTTAAGGGGGAATTTCAGACACATCAGCAGGCTGGGCACAGATATTTCAGGACTAGAGCCTTTGTGCCGCCTAATCAAAGCCTCCGTCTGAGGCTGATGCGCCCCCTCCCGCCTTGGCCCCACAGGGATGCGGCTGGTCTAGATCCTTCACCGGCTTGAGCCAGCCAAGACTGGAAGGGCTCTGAAATCAAAGGTGGAAAAGGCAGGGGTGGCGGAGAGGACATCCTGGCGGATGAAAACAGTTCCCAAGGACTTCAGACCACTAAAAGCTAAAGCAGGAAGGGAGGAAATTCAGTTAATCTTCTCAGTAGTTCTTGAACATCCATTATTTCCCCAGCTGTTTGAGGGGCAAGGATACACCCTTTCTGTATTTTAGGGAAGGATCGGTCATGCCACATAATTTAAAAAAGCAATCACGATTAGGGATAAAAATTCATCACCCCTTTTCCACTGGAAAGGAGGCAGAGGATGGAGTTAAAAGTGCCATTTACTGATCAGTTTGCCCCTGGCAGCCCAGGAGGACAGTGGGAGGGAGGTGAAAGGGCACCTCCTGCCCTCCCTCCCCATCCATCCTATGTACTCCCGACAGATTAATCCTCCTAATGCATGGCTCCGATGGGACTCCTCAGACTGGATACTCTTCACAGCGGCCCCCTGCCCATGGAGCTATCTACCCTGGGTCCCCTTCCACTTTTCCAAACCTTCAGCCCTCCCCTTAACTGAGCACATGCTAGTCTCCAGAAAAGTGCACAGCGGGCTCTTCCCCAAACACACTGGGCACACTCCTTCCCCTTTGTTCTCTGCTTTTGCTCAAGCTGCTTTATCCTTCTGCAACACCATCTGCCCCACTATTTATCCCCATTAGTTGAGTCTTAGCTGGTCCTTCTCTGGGCACCTACCTGCCACCCCTCCCTGATCCTTCTAGATGTAAGTCTCTCTCTCTTTCTCTTTCTCTCTCCTCCCCCTCCCCCATTTCTCTGTGTGGCTGTCTGTATCTCCTTCTCTCTCCCTGCTCTTAAAACTCCCACCCCCCACCTCCCAGTGTTGAGTACCTCCCTGTTGTGACCCACAACTAGCTTAGCCTTGGGACCTTTGGGTTTTCTCAACATGAAGCATATCACTGAACTTCCTGCTACTAAAACCCATCCTTCATGCCCTTTGAAACTTATGATCTTTTCTCAACGTCCATTGAGGGCTTGGCCTAATTATGATGAGGCAGGGACCTCCGTTTCCTAGGGGGTGGGGGGCAGTGAGACATATCATCCCATCTCTGTGGATCCAAGACTTTTCCTTAGGAAGCTTTCCGTGCCACACCCCGCCATTCCTGCCCCCCCCCCCCACGCTCTGGGTCTACATCCACTCTCCCTTGCCAGCACACATCCCAATTACAATTAAACGGTTGTGTAACTCTTTGCCTAACACCTGTCTCCTTCCATAGACAGAAAATTCCATGAGAGCAAGGCCCATATCTCTTTTATCATTGAATCCTGGGTCATGGCTGGTAGGCAACCAATCGTTGGTGAATGGATGACTCGCTTTTATCACACTCTGTGCTAGATGATAGCTTTGCGTGTAGCATGTGTGTCTCAACCATCCCGCGCTGCGGAAGAATACAGATGATACAGGACACTCTTTGTACTCCCCAACACTCCCATCATGCCTTGTGCATGATGCACAAAAGTGCAGGTGCGCAAAAGGGGGAAAAAAGGCGGGGGGGGGGGGACAAAAAGAAGCTGTTGAGTCTAATCCTTACTGGGAAAATAGTCTCCAAAGCCAGTGACGGTGAGTCAGTAACATCACATGTGATTCAGAAGCGGACACATTTAGTCCAACAAATCAACAAATGATTCTTGAGCCCCCAAAAGGCATAGGATGTTTCGTCTGTCTGTGTGCCTGTCTGTCCATCTGTCGATGATAAGAGGGGTGGCTGTAGCTTTGCCATTGGCACTGTCTGTATGACCTTGAACAGTCAGATTCCCTGAAAGTCAGCTCCCAGTTCCTTCAGCCTTTAAAATGAGCACAAAACTCTTAATTCGCAAGGACACCGTGAGGATTGAAGGCAGGGATGGATATGAAAGCCTTTTGTAAGATGTGAAGTGTGATAACATGTATAATTATTACAAGTGTGTGATGAAAAGGAGACAGGACTGTGAGTCCCAGTCACCCAGGAAGCAGTGAGGCACAATCCACGAGTGGGGCGTGAGGTCCAAGCTCTCTGAGCCTGTCTGTCTTGACCCCCTCACAGTGCCCAAGCCTCCCAAGACACCGGTTCATCATCTTGTCAAATGGGCTCCGAGGCGTCTGGCATCCTGGGAGGAGCGGGCTTACTAATAAAGAGATTGTCTTAATAACGTGAAGTACCGGGTGCCATGGTAACGGGCATTACATGATCTGGAGAAGAGGAGCAGCTTTTGATAAGAATAGGGAGCCTGCAGATGGGAAAAGGGGGGTGGGGATGCACACAGGACTGGGGTGGAGGAAATGCAAACACGGATAGACGACGCAGAGTAAGCACCCAAGGGAAGGAGCAAACAGTACTGGGGATGCCTGCCTCTCCGGCCAGCCTCTCCTGCCTGCGCCCTGCTAGCTGGCGTGTATCCTGAGTATCTCCAGATTTTCTGACACTCTTGCAGCTGACGATCCCCCCTGGCTACTTAACCTGCTAGCCCCCGGTGTTTTTTAAAGCTAAAAGCACGTGCAAAAATTTGGGCAAAAGCAGGTCGCGAATTTACCAAAAAACTAGAAACGGGTTTTATTCGTACTCATCGATGAATGACTTCAGGGAGTACTCTCGTAAGTCGGTTTGGCATGGCCTCTTGCTTGACGACGTTCTCCACGAGTCCTGCCAATGAGGAGAACCAGGGTCTGCACACCGCGACTGGAAGGTCAATGCCAACGTTGATTTCCAAACTATCAAACTTCGTTACTCTATTAAAATATCGTCTGTCCCTCTGAGGACACGCCGCACAGCCCAGGAGGCTGCCAGGGCAAGGAAATCTCATTAGATGGAGCAAGGAAGGGGATTCATGCAAAATGAGTGCTTGTTGCCCCAGGTGCTAGATTGGGTGGCTTATCCACATTGCCTTCTGCCACAGAGTCTTACTATCTTTGGTTTTTTTTTTTTTTTTAAGATTTTATTTATTTGACAGAGGCAGAGATCACAAGTAGGCAGAGAGGCAGGCAGAGAGAGGATGAAGCAGGCTCCCTGCTGAGCAGAGAGCCCGATGCGGGCCTCGATCCCAGGACCCTGAGATCATGACCTGAGCTGAAGGCAGAGGCTTTAACCCACTGAGCCACCCAGGCGCCCACTATCTTTGGTTTTGGGCGCAGCTGACCTCTGGCCCCCTGTGAGATATTTGGCTTTTTTTTTTTTAAGACAAGAACATCTGTTCACAGACATTTTTATGATTCTGTTATGAAAAGAGCTTCAGCTTCCAATGGTCCCTAAGTGTCTCCTCCTTAACCTTCATTTCCTTGTTCTTCCCTCCTGCTGGTTCATCAGTTGTAAGGGAGGTCCTGAGATGATCACCACAGTGAAGAGAGCCTGTTTCCTTCTGATCTTGCGCTCATCTTTTGGCTCAGACTCCTTCTGTAAAATAGTAGTTGCCTCAAGGGCATAGATGTTTCTACCATTGCCAAGATGAGAGGAGGATCTAAGGAGAGGAGGATTTATATTTGGAACTGAGAGGGTTCCCTTCTACCAGGACGTGGGGTCCCCTAGAATTTCATAGCATGAGTGGCTAAGAATATTCTTTTTCTGGGGATTTTTAAGGAAAACTAGACTCTTCTCTTCCTCTGTTCTTGTAAGATCAATGTTATTGCCTGCAGGAAAAAGGAGGGACTGTCTAAGGTTCCTTTAAATATTTTATGTGAACTCAAAGGACCCTCGGACTTGTTCAAAAATATTCTTTAGACCGGAATACGGCAAAACTCAAAGAACAATTGACTCTAGGTCATGGAATTTTGAGGTGATTTTTATTTTCTTCTGCAAAACTCTCAATAATTTATGAGTTCCCTATTGCCTTTTCCTATTACTGATTACATTTACAATGAGAAAGATACTTGAAATATTTTTAAAATTTTAACAAAATATTCCTTATTCCTCTGGACTTGTTGTTTTCTGCCATTGGTGAGTCAGTGGTCACAGCCCCTTCTCTTCATGCATTTTATCTCATAAGGCACAAAGTTGAGGAACAGCAAATCAAACAAACAAAAAATCCTGAATCCTTACCTCCCTGGAAAAGCCGTAAGGTTGGAGCCAAAAAACGAAGGTTTTATGCGCATCCCCTTGGTGCAGCCGCTCAGGGGCCCACCCACCGGTATCTCATCCCATTAGTGAATCAATCTCTTCAGCTATCCTTCCCCTCCCCTCTCCTCCACTTCCTCCCACCTGTGAGCATTTAATTACCACCTGCTCTTCGTGTCCCTCGAAAGTCACTGAAAAGATGAGCTCTCAAGATCCTTGGACCATGAAAGCCCATCTTGCTCCTCTTCTATCCTGCTGATTTTCCATATGCCTTCCTAGAGTAATGTGTGCATCCTGTGAAATCAGAAGACCTGGGTTCAAATCCTGACTCCGTCATTGATAGCACATTAGGAAATACATTTACCTTCTCTGTGCTTTCATGCTTTCATCTGTGAAATGTGAATGACGGTTGGGATATGAGAGATTTGTGAAAAGAGAAAACACGTGAAAACACAGGGCATAGTAGGTACTCGCTAAATGTAAGAAAACATCTGTTCTTATCTCGAGAGGACTGTTCAAGCCTGGGGTTTATCAGCAGGCCCACAGGAGCCTTCTGCTCCTTCTCAGGTAGAACCTTCAGCAGTTTAACCCCAAGAGGTCAGGCTGACAGTGGCAACTTACACAAGTCACAGCTGTTGACAGACGGTCTGTGATTAGCTGGACCTGTGATGGGACTCAGCAACAGCACTGCAGGCCAGGTGCTGAGCCAGTTCTACCTGCCATGGAGCATTAGAGCCTTTCTCCTTCCAAGGCTTCGTATATTCCAGGACATTCAATAAGCATGGTTTGATCATCTCCCATATTCCAGCCACTGTGCTGGCCTAGGGGACAGAAAGAAGTATAGGAAATGGCTCCTGCCCTTCTCAAGTCATAATCTAGTGAATAATTTTGATGTGGAAATCTGTATTATGCTACACTTCCTTTTACCCATTGCTCTTCTCTTCCCCTTCCCGAAGGTGCTGTCTGAGCACCATCTCCCCAGCCCCCACCGCCATCAGTTTCCTCACCTTCCACTTGCTTCTCAGTCCACATAGTCTGCCTCCATGGCCAGCACTCTGATAAGACCACTCTTCCCAAGGTCATCAAAAACCTCTTTCTTTCAGATTTGAATTAATATGCTTTAGCTACTGTTTATTTGACAATGAGGCAGGATTCAACACCACCGACTGTTCTCTTCTCTCCTTAAGCATGATCCTTCGGCCTCCTGGGCACAATCCTCCCCAGACGCAAGGAATTCTCAGGCCCTCTAGACCTCTATGCTTGGATGTCTCACAACCATCTCACACCTGCCATAATCCAACTAAACTCGGGATCTTGCCTGCAAATCTGCTTTTCTTCCAGGGTCTTCCACGCCCACATGGCCTCTCTAGTCACCATGTTGCTCAAGCCAGAAATATAAGTCATCCATGACACTACTTTCCCCCCCTGCTCCCTTTACTTCATCCCCCACCCAACTCTGTCAGTTCTTCTCTTTATCTTTACTTTTTTTTTTTTTAAGATTATTTATTTAACAGAGAGAAACAGCAAGAGAGGAACACAGCAGGGGAAGTGGGAGAGGGAGAATCAGGCTCCCCGATGAGCAGGGAGCCCAATGTGGGGCTTGATCCCAGCATCCTGGGATCATGACCTGAGCCGAAGGCAGACGCTTAATGACTGAGCCACCCAGGCTCCCCCTTCTCTTCACCTTTAATGTACCAAGCTCGGTCTCCATCTTCTTCAGCCTGGACTCCTACAAAAACCTTCTTTTTCCCCCACTTCCACTGTTAGCCTCTCCATTCCATTCCATTAGCCACACAATAGCCAGATTTTTTAAAAATGTGGATTCAATTGTAGTACTCCTATGATTAAAATCCTTTAATGATATGTAATTGAACTGAAAAGTAACTTCCTTTACCATAACTTAATCTTTAAGGTCCCATGACCTGGCCCCTGGCTACTTCTTTACACTAAACTCGTATATTCTTTGACCACTATTACTGGGTCATAGATGCCCAGCTGTCCTTCTAGTGCCTACAACATGCCACACCCTTTCTGCCCCAGGGTCTTTAAACATGCTATCCTTGCTGCTTGAAAGGCTCTTATGGCAACTCTATGAGGCAACTCCAACCCATCTTCCTGGACCCAGTATAAATGTCACCTCAGCAAATCCTTTCCTAACACTCCAATCTAAATTAAATCCCCCCCACTATAGTACTTCACAAACCCCACTATTTCTCACCAAATCTTACCAAATTTTACATTTATTTATCCCATTATATATATGATATTTGTATCTCTAAGACTTTAACTAGCATGAGTGCAGACATTTTGTCGATGACCTTAATTGTCTTCCACTGAGGAAAGAGAGCTGGTAAACAAACAGGCCTCCACATCCACAAAGGAAATCCATGCTGGCTTCAGAGATTAATAAACTTTCTCCTTCATTCAAAAAAATAGGAGTGGAATTCCAAAGACTACTAGGTATTTGAGAAAAATCAGCATCACAGAAGAATCTAGATGAAGAAATAAAATACCCCAGAGAAAACAAAACAGAAGAGACCTTTTAAATAATTCTAATTCCCATGTTCAGAAAGATTCAGGGAGATAGTACATGCATAAAACAAAAAAAGTTACTGTAAAAATAAAACATCCAGACAGCAAGAGATTGGAAATGATAAACACAGTGGCTAAAGAACAACTGGAAGACAAATTCAGAAAGAGTAGATCATAAGGACAAAGAGATGGAAAATTTTAGACAAAAAGTTGAGACTTAAAGGATCAACTCAGTAAGTGGACCATCCTTTTATTTATTTTTTTATTTTTTTTAAAGATTTTATTTATTTATTTGACAGACAGAGATCACAAGTAGGCAGAGAGGCAGAGAGAGAGGAGGAAGCAGGCTGTCCGCAGAGCAGAGAGCCCGATGCGGGACTCGATCCCAGGACCCTGGGATCATTACCCGAGCTGAAGGCAGTGGCTTAACCCACTGAGCCACCCAGGCATCCCTGGACCATTCTTTTAATGAGCATTCTTGAAAGTGAGAACAGAGAAAATGATAAAACAAAGAAAGAAGGACAATGTCTGGAGCTTACAAAAAACACAGATCAGGCCCTCCACTCAAATGTATCCCAGTAAGAGCTTAGAAATGTCAAAGATACATAAAAACCTAAACATTTAGAAAAAATAAAGCTGGTTTTCTGTAAAGCAACGTGTATCAGACTCTATGCAAAAGATCAGAAATTTGACACCCACGGCAACCTCTTAATAGTGATTATTTGAAAGCATACTCTGGGTGTCTCAGTCGGTTGAGTGTCTGTCTTTGGTTCATGTCATGATCCTGGGGTCCTGGGATCATGCCCCCACCCCTGTCAGGCTCCCTGCTTGGCGGGGAGCCTGCTTCTCCCTCTCCCTCTGCCTGTAGCTCCCCCTGCTTGTATGCGCTCGCTCTCTCTCTCTCTCTCTCTCTGTCAAATAAATAAAAATCTTGTTAAAAATTTTTAGAAAAGAAAAGCAAGCATACTCTGGCCAAACAAAGAGAAATCTGAGAGTTGAGCATGGGGCTCAGAGACAGCAAAAGTAACCTGGAAGTGAAACGGATTGAAATTCTGTTGTGACAGTTCTCTAGGGGACCTAGAAAACAAGCAAGCACATTAGGAAATGAGGACAGACCCCTCTGAGAAAAGTGTCTTCAAGAGTCAAGGGCCCTCCCTCAAAATTCATGGCTCTGAAAGTAGTTACTATCAATGCTTAATGGAAAAAATGCTCACAGGATCACTGGCAAGTAGTAATTGTGGAAAGGGAGCCGAAAAGTTCTTTCACAGAAACAGAACACAGCTAAGGAGAGTGTGGATTTTGGAGTCAGGCCACCTGGGTTCAAGCCTTGCCTCTGAGACTCACCACGTTGAGAAATTGCTTAGTGTTGCTAAATCTCAGCCCCTTGTGTCTGAAATGGCAATGACGGTTAGCCCTAGCTCATGGGGTTGTTTTGGAGATGGACCAAGGTCATGCACACACAGTGCTTAGAATGTTGTTCTTAGCACCTCATACATGCTCCATAAAATGATACCCATCATTGTTTTATGGAGGCCGATTTTTCCCCCTGTTTTACGAGGTGCAGAGGAACTAAGTCGTATGTGCAAACAAGAACACGAAGCCCAGATCCAGTTCCTTCTCCAGGAGGCCAGGTGGAATTTCATGCTTCTTCTATGATTCGGGAAACCTGGAACAGCTTTGGCTGCTTCGTGGATGTCCCCACCCATGCAAGGAGTGTTCATAACTTTCGTGTTTCAGCTCAGGTCCAGTGCCAAAAAAAATTGATTTTTTTTTTTTAAATCAAGGAAATTTCCTGTAACAAGAAATTGGAATGAGAAGCAGGATGATCTAAAAAGAATAGCAATGGGGCACCTGGGGGACTCAGTTGGTTAAGCATCTGCCTTCAGCTCAGGTCATGATCCCAAGGTTCTGGGATCGAGCCCCACATCAGGCTCTCTGCTCAGTGGGGAGCCTGCTTCTCCTTCTCCCTCTGCCTGCCACTCTGCCTACTTGTGCTCTCGCTCTGTCAAATAAATAAATAAAGTCTTTCAAAAAAAATAGCATTGTTTGTGAATGAGAAGGAAAGGTAGTTAGGAATACCAGGAAAAATGAAAGTAGCAAAGAGTTTTATTAAAAAAAAGTCAGTCTAAATATATAAAAATAAAAATGTATCACTATTCTGAGCATGGACAGAAAGTATGAAAACAGAATCCACCTGACACTGATCCTGGGAACATTCTCCTTTGAATGGGAAAGTCTTAATAAGATAGTGTTAAAAAGATAAACTGAGGTACATTAAATTTTTTTTTGAGAGAGAGAGAGCGCATGCACCCACGAGTGGGGGTGGGGGAACACAGAAGGAAAGGGAGAGAATCTCAAGCAGGCTCCACGCCCAGCACGAAGCCCAACACAGGGCTTGATCTCACAACCCTAAGATCATAACCTGAGCCAAAATGAAGAGTTGGATGCCCAACCAACTGACCCACCCAGGGACCCCATTAAAATTTTGAGGAGTTTATTTGAGCAAACATCAGTTGGAATCCACCAGTGCCAAGCCAAAAGTGGTTAGGGGCATCTAGTAGCCAGGAACTAGAGGAGAGAGTTTTACAGAGCAGACATATAAGCAAAACAAGGGAATTATTTCTTCTAACGCTGAAGCAGTTGCCTTATTTAGGAAAGCCTAGTTGGCAGGTGTGATTGGTTGCACTCAAATTTCGCTTTCTTGGATATAAGTACATTGATAGGAATTGACTCTGGTTTACGTTTTGATGTGCTTAGGTAGGCTACAAAGACATTATACCTACCTCAGTCAAATAGCCTCCATGTTTAATTCCCTCGATAAGAGAATTACATCTTTAGGGGCCCCTGGGTGGCTCAGTCGATTAGCCATCTGCCTTCAGCTCAGGTCATGATCCCAGGGTCCTGGGATCAAGCCCCACATCAGGCTCCCTGCTCAATGGGGAGTCTGCTTCTCCCTCTGCCCCTCACCTTGTTCATGCTTGCTCTCTCTCAAATAAATAAATGAAAATAAAATCTTTTAAAAGAGAGAGAACTACATCTTTCTATGGGTCTAATCACACTGCTTGGTTCTGAGGAGAATAATAATTAAATATTCATAACATAAATACTCGTTGATTTTTGATCTATAAAATCAGCATCTACACCAAACATACCAAACCTAGTTACAGTTATGGAACAGAGTGTAAATATTTCAAATGAGCAATGGAAAAGCAAGAGAACAGCTGATAGACATCCAAGTGTGCAGGGAGGTGAATTCCTCGTTTTGCAATGCAAAATCAGGAAGTACCATTTTAAGTTGAGATGTCAAGAAAGATCGTCTTTTGAAAATACAAATTTAAGGGACGCCTGGGTGGCTCAGTTGGTTAAGTGGCTGCCTCTGGCTCAGGTCATGATCCCAGCGTCCTGGGATGGAGTCCCACATCGGGCTCCTTGCTCGGCGGGGAGCCTGCTTCTCCCTCTGCCTCTGCCTGCCTCTCTGTCTGCCTGTGCTCGATCTCTCTCTCTCTCTCTCTGACAAATAAATAAAATCTTAAAAAAAAAAGAAAATACAAATTTAAATATATTACTTAAAATTACACAGGGGAAGAACAACAAAAAAGCAAAATTAGAAGGAAGGTTACAGTTACTGCAAAGGAGTTACATCCTTCCTCTCTTACAGCGAGAAATCAATAAACCCTGTTTAAAATTGAAAAACCAAGAGCGAGGCATTAAAGCATTTAGATGGTTCAAGTCTGAAAATCACCTCCAGAAGAACTAGAGACTAGACACAGGTGAGGGAGGGGAAGGGACCTCTCTACTTTTCATATGCTATTGTCCTTCACTGCTTGAGGATTTCTTATTCTGTGCCTGGATTACTTCAATTAATTGGTGAGGAAGAACACGCAAAGCTACTAAACAGGACTTCCGGGAGAAGGGGGTCCCCCACAGAGCTCTGAGGGGAGACATGTTGGAACCGAGTGGTCTCACACCTAATCAGTGACCTCTAGAGCCCTTCCAGAGTCCTCCCGACGGGAGCACTGCCCAGGCGTGTGCTTCCTACATCTGAAATACATACACATGTCCTGCAAATCTGAGCTGCTGGCTGGCATTACAGGAGAAGACCTAAGGAGTTTCACTGGCCACAGGGAAAGAGAGACCCGCTGCCAAAAGGGGCCAGAAGCTAGAGATTCTAAAGCAATGGTGGGCTGGGTAGAGGCCATGACGTGGGGGTGAACACAGGCTCTCGAACAAACGGCGTTATCTGGACTGACACCTACTAGCTATGCGACTTCAGACAAGTGATGAAAATAATTAGACCCGTTCCCTGGAGTTTTGCGGGGCTTAAGTGAGCTCATTTGCATTAAGATGAGCATTCGCTGTTCTTATTATATAAAGACATGCAGATTCTAGCCGCAGGGAGAACCTAATGCCAGTGATGAATGTTTTTGGAGATTCTGCTAGGTGATGCTTTCCTATAGTGTTTCCCTTTCCTAGAGAAACAGCTTGATCTTAGCCTTGGGATAGAGAATCACAGTTTGGGGAACAAGAAACTATGAAGACTAACAGCACTAATAAAAGTTAACATTTATCTGGGGGCGCCTGGGTGGCTCAGCGGGTTAAATGTCAAACTCCTAGTTTAACTCAGGTCTAGATCCCAGGGTTGTGAGTTCAAGCACAGCACTGGGCTCCACGCAAAGACACTACTTAAAAAAGAAAGGAAGGAAGGAAGGAAGGAAGGAAGGCAAGCAGTTAACATGTATCGAGCTGCATGTCTGCGGTGTGCCAGGAACTGTGCAAAGTTACACACTTGTTCTTAGCCCATCTTCAACGTGAGGTGAGGCCGACTTTATTATTTCTGTTTTTTTTTTTTTTAAAGATTTATTTATTTGTCAGAAAGAGAGAGAGAGTGAGCACACACACAAGCAGGGGAGCAGCACGCAGAGGGAGAGGCAGGCTCCCAGCCGAGCAGGGAGCCTGATGCGGGACTCGATCCCAGGACCCTGGGATCATGACCTGAGCTGAAGGCAGACGCTTAATGACTGAGCCACCCAGGCGCCCCTATTATCTCTGTTATTTTTTAATAGTGATAAAACATAGCAAAACTTGGTACATCAACCACTTTTTTTCTTTTTTAAGAAAAGAAAATGTTACTGTTTCCTATGGGATTCTCTCTCTATTGCCCCAGAGCATTTGAGAGAGAGCACGAGCAGAGGGAAGGGCAGAGGAAGAGGAGAAGCGGACTCTCTGCTGAGCAGGGAGCCCAGGACCCTAAGATCATGACCTGAGCCGAAGGCAGACACTCAGCTGGCTGAGCAACCCAGCGGCCCCAGCTAGTTCACCATTTTTAAGTGCAGAGTCCAGTCGTGTTGACGACAGGCTCAGAATGGAGTCGCTTATGCTAATCCCCATCACCAAACCCAGTTAACTCAATTATAGTGTCTGCTCTACCAGAGACAGAATTATAAACCAGCCAATCAGGAACCCCCTGACCAGCCCTGGGCAGGGGATCTGCCTTATAAAGCCCCTGCCACCCCCTAAAGAGAAAGTAACCTTCTCATCACCTAGTATAACCTCCTTGTCCCTGCTCCCTTCCAACTATAAGTCTTTCATAGCCCTTCCTAGATGCTGGATTGGATGCCGCCTGATTCCTCAATCACTAAAAAACCAAGATCTTTAAAGTCTACTTGGTTAAATTTTCACATTGTACGTTCACATTGCCATGCAACCGATCTCCAGAACTCTTTTCATCTTGCAAAACTGAAACTCTCTACCCTTTAAACTGCAACTCCTTCATGATCTCCATTTTGTGGAAAAGGAAACTCAGAGGAGTTCCGATATCAAACCATGTGAAAATGCTGTTATCCTGTCATTTTTAACCTATAAGCAAATGGCAATTCAGAATAATTCCATTTAAGAGCCCAAGCCAGTTATTAGAAGAGCCAGGTTTCAAGCCTGACTGCAAAGTCCTGATGTAGTCCTTGGCAATAAGGCCACTCCTACAGGAACGCCTGAGGACCGCACCGAGGCCACAGAGCTAAGCCATGTGGGAGAAGAGAACCTACAGGAGACGCATGGAAAGTAACTTGGACTTTTTCATTCTAAATCATTCTAGGGCAGAGCTACAGGGTGAATCCAGGTTTGTAATACCTGACACTGATTCACTTTGGGGGAATCATTTTTTAAAAATATATGAACTGTGCAAATAGGGTATTTTCCGTGTCTTCTCATCTTCAGTCTCATCTCTTCATATGACTTTATAGATCCTTAGTCGCCGTGGATGCCGTCCTCGGAAACTGCAAGGCTGTAGTGGGCTTTGCAGGTGAACTTCATGGGCATGAAATGCATCAAGAGGCAGGAGAGTGGGGGAGTGAGCTGCACACCTATCACAGCGATGGGAGCATTCATGCATACCCCTGAGGCGGGGGGTGGGGGGTGGGGGGTGGCGCAGGGTGCACCTAGAGCCCCGCTGTCCTCCCATGGCTCAGGCAATGGCTTCAGTGGGAACTCTACATTCAGGGGCACATCCCTGGGAGGCACCACACCCTCCAGAAAGTCCCTTTACCCACCAGTGTGTTTGATCAGTGGGTTTCCCCCTAACCCCTTCTTACCTGCCTGGCCTCACATTCTCTGTGCCCTCCCTCCCTCTCTCATCACCTCTCAATACATCTCTGCTCCCTGAATGCTTCGGCACAGACTCAGCCTTCCTCCTCTTGTTACTTTCAGAAAATTCTGTAGGTGGAAAGAGATTTAATCAGTAATAATAAGGCTTTCTATTTTTAGAGCTCCTGCCTTCTGAGCAACCCGAAGGATGTCACAGCTATAACAGAATCAGTTAAAGGGTTGAAAGGGTCTTCCAAAGGTCTTCTCAGGAAGCCCCTGGCCTAGAGGCAAAACTTTCTCAAAACCCACCTTGGACAGGTGCTAGCCTCCTTTAGTCTGACCCTGGCAGTTGGGGTGGGGGGAGGGTGTCAACCTCAGTTCCGTGTCTGGGAGTCTCAACCTCAGAAACTGTCCCCACCCCCAGCCAAGAACCCTTCTTCCCATCCCCCTCCCTGGTCCCCTTTCCCCAGAATGGTTGCCAGCAGACTACAAACGTTCTCTCTCCCAGTCCTTAGCGGTGCACCCGCCAAGGTCTATACCACCGATACGGTGATCGCCCTAAAATACAGCTCTGGTCATACTTGGAGAGCAAGGTGAGGTGTGCGGTGTTTGGGGAAGACCGCAGGAATGAGGATTAGGGACAGTGTCACAGGTTGGGACTCAGAAGATCAGAGGAAGTCCCCAGAAAGAGTGAGGGGAAGGAGACGTCAGGCAAAGTGTCAGGCAAAGGGTACAGCCAACGCCGAGACTGGCAGTCAGAAGTACACAGAGGTTTGAGGCCCAGCAAGCGAGGCACAGGGGGGCCGGAGTCGGGAGGGAAGCAGAGAAGAGCTGGGAGCTGGGACGCTGTCCTGCCAGCAGTGGGCTGCTGGACGGTGGGAGTCACAGCGGAGGTCTTGGGTGGAGTTCAGTTGAAGGGTCCTGATCCCAAGAAGAGAGGAGGAGACAAGTGCCAGGGAGGGCGACATTAAGGAAAGTACATCATGGGACTCCCAATTCCTTAAACCCCAGCCCCCGCACATACACACTTCACAGCCCCACGTCGTCCCTTCCAGAGTGCAAACCATCCTCGCTGGTCACCTGTTGTCATGTCTAAGCCTCAGGATAATCCTGAGGGTCTCAGATTTGGAGTCAAAGCCTGGTTTCAAGTCGACCACCCAAGGTTTGCCCCCGCCGCGGAGACCCACCTTTCTTTACCCCTAAAAATGTAGCAGAGACAGTTCCTTTCGGATGTATGTGGAATGCTTTGGACACACAGACAGTGGCCAGTCAGTGCAAATGTTGCTGTTTCCTATGGGATTCTCTCTCTATTGCCCCAGAGCATGCAGGAGCTCCCTGTCCCCAGACTTAGGCAGGTGTGGGCAGGCTCCAGCTAACGGCACTTCTCCTCTCTGGTGGGTTCTCTGGCCTGAGTCGGATGAGGCTGACCCTCTCAGAGTGGCTTAACGGGGACAGTGGTGTGTGTATGTGTGTGTGTGTACGTACACCTGTGTCCATCAGTTCTGCAGAGGTAAAAGGGGGAGAGAGAGGGATCAAAAAGGCAAACGAATGCAAGACATGGAACTGAATCCGGCCAGAACAGGGTTAAAGCCGATGAACAGCAGGGGGTCTAAGGGGAGAGGTCAGGGTTCCCCTGGCTCAGTCCTCTCTGACTCCCATGCGTGCCACGGAGAGTGGACATGGCAGACTGCCACACCTTCTGGGCTCACAGTCCCACTCAGCCCACTCAGGCCAGGAGGGTGTCCCTCCCCTGCTGCGCTACCTCGAGGGTGGGGGCATCTAAGAGATTCTCCGGGGCTTGGGGCTGGGGCTTCGATGGCAGGGAGCGGGCAACTCCCCCAGCTTCCAGGGGTCCACGGTTTCCAGCGCTTCTGAGGACAGGCTCTGCAACCACATGCTTTTCTGTGACATCACTGTCAGTGACCTTTGGGGGCCAGCAGGGTGGGGTCCAAGGGGATGGGTACAGGCCATGATTCTTTGGTGGTCACAAAGCTTGGGATTGTGAGCCGTCCAGAGCTAGGCAGCTGCCTCAATGGGCACAATGTTCCTTGCTGGACTGGGAATGGCTTCCCTGCCCTGGGATATTGTGAGACTATAGTAGACCTGTTGTCTTTGCTCCTTCGCTATATTAAAAAGCACATTGTTGAACACAGAGGCTGTGTGTGTGTGTGTGTGTGCGTGTGTGCGTGCACACATGCACACACACACACACAGAAGTGTAAAGAGTCGCAGAAAATTGCATTTTGCTTTTCGAACAAATGATGATGATGTGAAGTGGAAAACTTGCAGCGCAGCCAGCAGAGAGAATTGTGTTTTTGCTTTTCAAAAGCCTCGCGAAGAAGAGGAGGAAGGAGGAGGAGGGGTAGGGGTAAGACGCCGCTGACGTTTCCAGAGCACCAGATAGCGCTGAAAGAGGTCAATATGCCCAATGAGTCCAAAGCTGATTACAGCGAACACAGCCAACTGCCCTGTGTTCACTTAAAGTAATAGCCTTAAACACTCGACGGAGATAACTCAATGACCTTATCGATTTAGGATTTCAGCCCCCTGCCCCCAATATACAACACACACGAACACTATTACAGACCCAAACATAGTATTTTGCTTGTTTGCTTTGCTTCTTTTAAAAGAACGAATGTCATTGGCCTGACCTGCTCCACCAGCTTGGAAAATAAAGCCATACCTGTTTTTTAGACGTGCATTCATCACCCAGCAACCCTCCCCACCGCCAGTTCAAATTGAAAGATGGCCAGTAGCATCTCTCCTGGGACCTCCCCCCTGCAAAACTAAAGAGCCCTGGGTGCTGTTTCAGCCCAAACTCGTTGGTGTAGAGAAATAATTGAGAAATCTGATCAGCTCACCAGCAACCCCTGCCCCACCCAGCCAGTTTCCTGCTGTTGTCACTTCTGCATGTGCCACCCAGCGCCGGTGCTGAAAGCACGTCTCCCCTCGCAGACCCATGTCACCGCGCGGCGCCTGGCTCAACCAGACCCAGCTCGGGCGGCAGAGCTTCCTGAGGGCGGATAACACCCACTCCCATGCCTCCCCACCATCCCAAAGCCGTGTCCTCCAAAGCAGGCTTGGCAAGAGGCTTCCCAGGGAGTCAGGAGAATCACTGCATGAAGTTGTTCCCCCCGGAGACCCCCCACGAACAGCAAAGCCATTACGCCCATCACAAGCAACTTCAACTTGAATCGGAAAGGACCTCGGACAGCATCCAGCCCTCTCTCCTCATTTTCTGTATGAGGAATATGAGGCCTGGTAAGGTGCAATGGCTTTCCAGCGTCCCATGGCGGCCCAGGGAACGTGCTTTTGTGGGGGCAGAGGGGAGGTGAGGTTTGATCCCTGGAAGGCCTCAGGAGGCACATAACCGTGTATCCTTCATCACCAGAGTCCCACCTATACCCTCGGCCAGCCCAGGGCACCCCGCTGGATGTCCATAGAGAAGTCCCCTGTGCCCCACCTCCTGGAAGCCCCTTAGTCCTGCGCCCACCAGGAGAGCAGCATCCTAGACTCTGCCTGTGATTAGTCCTTCCTTACCGTGTTCCTGAATTTTCAAACTCTCCCTATTAACTGGCTCCTTCCCACCGATTCAAACCTTTTAAGATTTAGAAAAAAGTCCTTTGTTCCAACATTTCTCTCTCCACCCTCCCCCACCTTCCCCTTCCTTCTCCCCTCTGCTTTTCCCTCTCCCTTGTGTTCTGTCCTTCATTTCTGTTCTCTCAAAGAAGTTGAAGCGAACCCTCCCCCACCCCCTGCACACACTCATGGCCATCTTCCCGGCCACCTGTGGGAAGTCTGGTGCTCACCAAGCACTGGGGGGGGGGGGGGGGGCACGGGAAGGACAGCAAAACCCAATGCTCTCCCCAGAGATGCCCTTGGCCCTGCAGCTCTCCGGGGGTTCAGGTGGAAGTGGCCTAGACCTGTCCCACAGCCTTGAGGATTCTAGGTGTCTGGCTGCCGAGGCAGAGGACACCCCCAAACCAGTTCATTAGAGAGACCTAGGGCGTCTGTTCTGCTGCTTCAGATGAAAAGATCTCTAGCACCTGTCTCTCCCTGCCCCCCACTGGTCGGTCTCCTCCTGGAGCCTCTTTGCTGTGTGCACGCTCGGACCTTTCCCTGAGAAGCTGCTGGTAAACTGATACTGAGCACATGCTACTTACTGCCGAAGGGAAAGGAAGGAAACCAAAGTATACTGAACACCAACTAAGTGCCAGGCATTGTTCTCGAAGTTAGAGATATGGCAGTGAGTAAGACTAAAGCATTCCCTTGTTCCCTGCCTGGGGCGGGGGCGGGGGGGGGGCTTACATTCCAGGAGGGAAACAACACACATGGACACAAATATAATACCACAGATCGCCAGAAGTGTTGGAAAGGATTGACAGGGCTCTGCATTCGTGACAACGCCAGGGACTTCCTTAGGGTGGGGGGCTGTCTCTCTTAGAAGGCGACATCTAAGCTGAGCCCCGAACACGGGCCTTGCAGACAGAATTCGAGATGAAGTTTAAAGCCATGCTCACAACAATGTTGTGATGGCTGTGTCACTGTCATCCGCAACTTCCACACTAGGACACTGAGGCCCTGAGAGACGGAGTCACATGCCCAGTAGCAGGGCACAAACCAATGTGACGGGCAGCAAAGCCACACTCTCTCTGTCTCCCCCGCCCCGGGGTACTTGTACCTTCCTTCCAATCATACAAGGCACCTGGCGGGCCTTGAAATCTGGGTCTGCAGATTCTCCCCGAGCCTTCTTCGGGATCAAGGGCCAGTCCTGGTAAAGTGTAAGTATTGAGCACCTACTGTGCACTCGCTTTTCTCGAGGTTCTTGGAAGATGAGCCAGGGCAGGGCCCCCAGCCCGGGCGCAGCGTGTGAAAGGAGCGCAGAGTAGGGGAGATGGCTGAGGTCAGGGTTCTCTCCCAGGGAGCTCTGCTGTGAGCTGGCCCTCTCCCAGGACAGTCTGGCCAAGCAGACAGGAGGGGGCGGGTTCAAGCCTGGCGCCGCCATGTGAGCTCAGGCAGGAAGCTGCCTCTTCCAGAAGAGACCTAGGGGCCGCAGGAGGCTCCCTGAAAAAGCTGTCAGAACTCTCCATGACCCGCCACTGCATGAGAAAGTGGAAACATGGGTCCAAGACTCTGAATCAATCCATCAGTTGACATTTTCTGAGTGATGAGGTACCGTGAGGACATTGCAAGAACACAAGACCACGATCTCAACCCTGCAAGACTCATAAGCCTCCTTGCAGAGAAGTACTCAAGCTTATGAAACAACGAGAGAGCACTTGCACCAGGCACAAGGCAGCACACTGAAAGCCATGTGACCCAGACCAGTAAGGCTGTGAGGGAGGGCTTCTGGGAGGAGGCCGACCATATGTGTGTCAGGTCTGGAAGGTGGGGAGGCCGCCATGTTGGCAGAGAGGTGGTAATGGACATTTACCATTTACCGGAACACAGAGGAAGGCTCGGTGGAGGACAGACAGTGAGGGCACAGGCATGGAACTTGGGAGGCCACAATCCATCAGGTCAGGGAAGAGTGACTCACAGAAGGTTCTTGAGCAAGACAGTCACGGGATAAAAGCAACACTGTCAACATCATAGTAGTCATTCCGCACTTGCATGCAACATTTTGCCATATTCAGACCCTTCCACATGTATCATCTCATTTGATGCTCACAAACACCCAGTGAGGGACAAAGTGACCACTGCCTTTTAGAGCTGAGGAAATGGATGAGAGACGCTTAAACGACTTGCTTGCGGTCACACATCTAAAGGAAGGAGCCCAGGGTCGCCTGGGTGGCTCAGTGGTTTAAGCCTCTGCCTTCGGCTCAGGTCATGATCCCAGGGTCCTGGGATCGAGCCCCGCATCGGGTTCTCTGCTCAGCGGGGAGCCTGCTTCCCTTCCTCTCTCTCTGCCTGCTTCTCTGCCTACTTGTGATCTCTGTCTGTCAAATAAATAAATAAAATCCTTTAAAAAAAAATAAAGGAAGGAGCCCAAACTGGAGTCCCACCCCTTGAACCGAGCATGGCGGGGAGCAGAGTACCAGGGCAAGGGCACGGCTTTTGAAACAGACAGACCTGAGTTCAATCCAGTTCTGCCAGCTACCAGTAAGCTGTGTGGCCCCGGGAAAGTTTATTAACCTCTCTGAGCCTCGGTTTTTTCATTTTTAAAAGAAGAATAATCACACCTTAGAGAGAGACAGGTGTGTTGTAAGGTACACAGTAACTATAGCCCCTGGCACGGCACAGATGTCCTACAGATACAAGCTTCCCTCTTCTCTCTCTACTGCTCCCCACTCAGGTCCTGAACAAATGGAGTTATTTTTTTTAAAGATTTTATTTATTTATTTATTTATTTATTTGACAGAGAGAGAGAGAGATCACAAGTAGGCAGAGAGGCAGGCAGAGAGAGGGGGAAGCAGGCTCCCCGCTGAGCAGAGAGCCCGATGCAGGGCTTGATCCCAGGACTCTGGGATCATGACCTGAGCTGAAGGCAGAGGCTTAACCCACTGAGCTACCCAGGCGCCCCATAAATGGAGTTACTAACCCAACTGCCCTCCATCCCTGACTGATGCCGGTGAAACTCGAGGCAAGCAGTCCCACCCTCATGACCAAGATGCACGGGTCCTGCTTTCCACAAGGCCATGGCCCCATCCCAAGCCAAGCAGGCAGTCCCCTCCAACAAGCCGTGTATGCGCATCTGGGAACGACCATTGCGGGGGCTATGGCTGGACCCCAGACTTGAGAAACCATCTAGCACACTGCCACTCTTCCTTGAACAAGGCAGGCTTGGATCTGTTTTCTTCTTTTTTAAACAGACAGGATTTGAAGTAACAGCCCACACAAATGACTTCCTAGAAATCTCACCCTTGACTTACCATTTGGAATAAAAGCAATTTTTTATCCTGGCAAAGCTCTTTATTCTTTTTGGAACATTTTCATATACATTATTTCACTTGATCCACAGAACGCCGAAAGGCAGACAGCAGGCTTTACTGTTCCCTTTGAACGGATGAGAAATCAGTGGCTTAGAGGTGGGGGCTGGAGGGCCAGAGCTCCAATTCCCTGCCCGCAGTGCCCTCCCCTCGCTCTGTGCTCAACTCAAGAGTCCACATGTACCCGTCCACAAGCTGCGCTCTGACGCCCAAATCCCTCCCCGCTCGCATTCAGCTTCTAAATCATCCAAGATGCTCACGTGAGGCTGCTACAGCTGGAGGGCACGATGGAGCAGTTTTGAAAACAGCTGCCTCGGACACATCCTGCAAGTCGGCTGAACTCTCCACCACACAATCGGAGGTCCCTAACCCGCCACCCTGCCCAGGAGCCCCTCCTTACAGCTCCAACCACCCCCTCCAACCCTCTCTCCAGAAAAAGCAGAAGAATCCTTTGGAGTCAGCTCACCTGAGCGCTGTACCTCCAACTTCAGCTGGAGAATTTCTGTAAGTCAGTCCATTCCTGGAGCCCAACTTGGCAATCCTAAGGAGAAGCTCGGGCTGCCACCCCAGGCTGCCGGTTGGCTCCTACGTACGGGAGACCGTCCCCCAGTGGCAGAGAGCAGCTAAGGACGAGAGCAACAGACGAATTCTTCCCACCAACCACTGCGTGTTCTAGGCACATAGGATACCTCAGTGATCGTAACGGATGAAGTCCTCTGCCTTCACTGGGCCTATATTCTAGTGAGGGGAGACGGAAACGCAAAACTGAGCCACCTCAATCAATAAACGAAGAGGCAGGCTAGGTGCTACGTGTTATTTGAGGAAAGAGTATTGTAGCTTAATGCGGATGGAGCACACTGGGCAGAGACAGGGAGGCGTGCGGGTTACTATTGTAAATACGATTGTTTAAGCTTTGTTGAGAAGTGGACATTTAAGCAAAGATCCAAAGGAAGCGGGGAGTCGGCATATGGTTCCCTGGAGAAAAGACTTTCCATGCAGAGGGGACTGCCAGAGCAAAGGCGCTCAGGAACAGGGAGGAGGCCATTGTAGCTGGAGTAGAGGACGCAAGGGGGAGAATAGTAGGAGCTGAAGTCACAGAGGGAATGGGGCCAGGTCCTACGGTCACCAAGGGCTTTACAGGAGATTGTAAGGATTCTAACTTTGACTCTGAGTAAAATGGGGGCATCTGGAGATTTTTAAGTGAGGGACTGAAATGACCTAACTTTTAACAGCAGCGTCACTCTGGCTGCTCTACTGGGGACAGAAGGTATGGGAGGGGGCCAAAGGGGACGGCTGGGAGACCAGTTAGGAGGCTGCTACAGAAATCTAGGCGACAGATAATGGAGTTTCAAACCGGGGCAACAACGGAGATGCTAAGAAGTGGTCAGCCCCAGCCACACTGGAAAGGTAGAGCCAACAGGACTGGCGGAGATGGTGAGTGGAGGGATAGAGCAGGGAGAAGAGGAGGAGGCAGGGCAACTCGCACGCAGGGTCTGGGCCTGAGCAGCTGCAAGAATGGAAGTGCCACCAGCTGAGAGGGGCAGGACTGCAGGGGAGCAGATGGGCGTGGGAGATGAGGACGAGGGGTTCAGGTTTGGATGCCCACTGGGTGTCCAATGGAGATGTCAAGGTAGTATGCCATTCAGGCCAGCTGCTATATCCTCACTGATGACCACCTGGACACAGAAGCACAGCCCAGCCCCCAGAGCCGATGGCCCACAAGGAGGGCCTACCCACGAGCCTCATGCTGTAATCCCTGGGTGCCCAGGTTTCCAGGCCTTGCCCCATGGACCACTCTCTACTGATGAAGCAGATCTGAAGGCTCCGAGGCTCGTGGCACAGAAGGCAGGCTCAGGGAAGCATTTTCAGACCAAAGTTAATGGTGTCTGGGAAATCAGCACAATGTCCTCTCTGTCTAGAACAGCTCTATCCAATAGAACTTTCTACAGTGATGGAAATATTCTGTATCTTCCCAGTCCAATATGATAGCCACTAGCCAGGTGTGATTTCTGAGCACTTGAAATGTGGCCAGAACAACTGAGAAACTAAGTTTTTTATTCTGTTTAATTTTAAGTAATTTAAATCCAAACAGCCACATGTGGCTAGTGGCTACCATACTGGATACCATAGTACTAGGTAGTCCTTACCACTCCACACCATTCAGCAAAACTGTGTTCATCCTTCAAGGCCTCATCCGGAGGTCTCTAACCTTCCTTCTGTTCATGCAAAGATAGAGACCCCTCTTCGGTACTCCCATAGTGTTTCATACCTATTTCTACTAGCTCGGTATACAGGAACGATTTGGTGGCACATCTATTCCCCAGTAGACTGTGAACTTCTTGCAGATAGGGATTGTGACTTTCTCCTCTCTGTAGCACCTGGACCTGGCAAGAAAACAGTAAGTAATTGTTGAATGGATAGATGAATGAACAAGTAGAGGTTTCACACTTACGCCCAATCCTTGTTTCTTATTTCTAAGTGGAGAGGAGTATAGGTGAGGTCAGAGATGGGAGACCAAAAGCCATTCATTCAATGTCCTCAGTACCCCCCACTTTCCTCTCCCCTGGCAAAGCAAGGGACAGAAATGAGATGAGGACCAGGTTCAGAGCCCACTGCCCCCATCTTATTAGAATAAACACCTTTGAGGGAATTCTAACTTGGAAGCCAAAAGAAGGGAAGATAATTTTTTGAAACAGAGAATCATGACAAAATCATTTTTAGTTATTAAGGGCATGCATTTTACCCAGGCATTTATGTCTACAACAACTAAACAATTCTCTGCTTTCTCTTTTACTGTCAAAAGTCATATTTGTTGCTTGTTCTCTAAATAAGCAAGCTGGCTGTAGCTGTGGCTAAGCTCAGTGGTTCAAGCTGCAGCCCCAGGATGAGGAAACCCCATGTTGATCGCCCCCTGCAACTCTAGGTCTGGGTCATGGAGGGGCTTACAAAGTTTCCTTAGGGCTAACTGCAGGCCTGAGCTTCTGAGAGTGTATGATTATCCTTGAAAGTCTCATTACTTTCTTCAAATAGTGTTTGAGGGGGTGCCTGGGTGGCTCAGTGGGTTAAAGCCTCTGCCTTCAGCTCGGGTCATGATCTCAGGGTCCTGGGATCGAGCCCCACATCGGGCTCTCTGCTCAGCCAGGGAGCCTGCTTCCTCTGCTCTCTCTCTCTCTGCCTGTGATTTCTATCTGTTAAATAAATAAATAAAATCTTTAAAAAAAATAGTGTTTGAGTATTTCTGCACAGAAGGCATTGAGCTGAGGGTCGTGGAGGGTACAACGTGGTCCCTGTTCATAAGAAGCTAGTACTCTAGGTAAGAATTACAAGAAAAGTGATCGTGTTTAAGGAAAAAACAGGGTTAAGGGTTTGATATAACTGTTTGGGAAACACTAATTTTTTCATAGATCAGACATTGACCAGTCTCTAGATAACCAAATTAAGCCTTGAAAGGGATTAGAATGGGAAGGGGTTGGGGAAAGAGGGACTTGGAAAAGGAGCAATAAAATGGAGACAGAGGGAGAGGAAGAGGGTAAGGGAGAGGGAGGAGGGAGGAAGAGAGAGAGTGAGTTTGGGCCCGAGATGCCTCTGGCCGTGATGATTTCTTATGTTCCAAACAGCTGGCTGGGTGTATGGAGTTTTGGATGAGTCACCATATAGGAGGGGTGCTGAGGGAAGAAAAGAGGAAGGCACAGGAGATGGGAACCCCCTTCAGTCCCCTCAGGGTGGGGCTCTGGTGTTTTGTCTCATGGCCTCACCCAGGCCATCCAGCAGCAGAGCCTTCAGTGCTCAGAAGCCATTTTATGAGGTGGTTATGACAGATCCCCTCCCACCCGAGAGGCCCAGGGGTTTACCCCAGAACCCAGGGACTTCAGTGTCCTTGTTCATAATCCTGAACAACCACATGTCAAGGATCTCTTAAAAAGGAGTGGTATTCAGCTGTCAAAAGGGAGGTGTGAGCTTCAGTCTTCCTCCCAAAAGAGGAAGGAAGGGGGAGGGACAGGGAGGCTTGACCTTGAACGCTGACTCCCAGATGGAAGCTGGATTGCGAAGCCCCCCATGGTCCCTGTGATCGCGCACCCCTCGCAGGCTCCGTGAGCTCCGTCTGCCTCCCAGCAAATCCCTATATTGAAGTCCTAAGCCCAGCACCTCTGGATGTGACCATGAAGAGGCAGCCTTTAAAGAGATGATGACGTTAACATGAGGGGGGGCGGGTGGTGCATAGTCCTGGGATCGAGACCCACACCGGGCTCTCTGCTCAGGAGGGAGCCTGCTTCCTCCTCTCTCTCTGCCTGCCTCTCTGCCTACTTGTGATCTCTGTCTGTCAAATAAATTAAAAAAAAAAAAAAACTTAAAAAAGGATTTTATTTATTTCCAAGAGAGAGAGCACAAGAGGGGAGAGGGTCAGAGGGAGAAGCAGGCTCCCCACTGAGCAGGGAACCCGATGTGGAACTCGATTCCAGGACTCTGGGATCATGACCTGAAGGGAGTTGCTTAACCAGCTGAGCCACCCAGGTCCCCCTTTACTGAACTTTCTAGACCAAACCCTTCTCTGACCACCCTACAGGATTTAGTAGCTAATTAAGAGCCATCTACTACCACAAATATATCAGCAAGGAGTCATTCAAGAAAATATTACCCTTGTGGACCCTTGTGTGGTGTAGGGGGTTAGGGGAGCTGACCACTCCCCCCCACAGTTTGAAAGTCCACAGAGAAGTTTTGATCCCCCAGAAACTTAACTACGAACAGCCTACTGTTGACTGGAAGCCTTACCCATCACAGTCCTGTGCTGTTTTTATCAAAAAAATCCACAAATGTAGTGGACACACGCAGTCCAAAGCCGTGCTGTTCAACAGTCAACCGCATTGCTTTCTGGACACTCGGCTACTTTTTTGTCCTCGGCCAAGTCTGCCAAGCCCAACACAGCCTGGAACCACTTGTCAATATCTATTTTTAATGGGATATATTTATTATTGGATGTATTTATAACCTCTTCTTCACGGGCACTTGTTTTCCTTCTGGAATCACAGAGGCATTTTAATAGATTGGCTTTGACAGCAAAGAAAGGCCTAGAAGCTGGTCCCGCCTGCTCCTGGGCCAGGTGCTTGCTGCAACTCGGTGAAGAAAGGGACCTCACCACCATGCACCCGCACCGACTTCTACAAGGGACAGATCACTCCTGGGAGGGACAGAGTGAATTGGCTGAAAGCTTTAGTCAGTGCTAAAAGAACCCTTGGACGGCCATCCTCAGGATGGAATCCAGCTTGACGAAACTTCTCTGTGTCTGTTTTTTTTTTTTAAAGACTTTATTTATTCATTTGACAGACAGAGATCACAAGTAGGCAGAGAAGCAGGCTCCCTGCTGAGCAGAGAGCCCGATGCAGGGCTCCATCCCAGGACCCTGAGATCATGACCTGAGCCGAAGGCAGAGGCTTTAACCCACTGAGCCACCCAGGCGCCCCCTCTCTGTGTCTGTTACAAGCCAAGCACAGATTTGCTATTCGGATACAGCGTTCTTAGCAAAATCACACAATCACCAAAACTGGAAGATTCTCTCCCCTTAGAGGACAGGATGCCTAGACGGGGAAAGCGACTCATCCCAGGTCAAGCAGAGGACTAGGCTCTTCCCGAGTCCTGGGCCAGTGGTCCCGATGTCCTATGCAGCCGTCAAGCCTCCACGAATATAATGTCCAAGTTGGCTCACGGCACTGTGAAAACCATGTGCACATCTGGAAAGGATCCACAGAAAAATAACCCACATTGACAAGGGACGGATAATCAATGTTTAAATTAAGTAGCAAAGATTCCAGCTGGATGTAAGGAAGCACTTTTTAGCTGCCAGGGTGATAAAATACCAAAATGAGCCAATCGAAGGAAAGCATGCTGAGGAATGCTACAACGGACAGGAGATAAGCATCTGTCTTTGATCTCTGAAGGGTCACCTGCCCCCAAACAGGGAGCTGCAGCAAAGATTCTCTCCATCCCCACCAGCTCTATTAGAATCCACCTGGGGTTCCAAGCACCTTCTGGAAGACTCTGGCCAAGCAAACTGCTGTTACCAAGATCTGCATCGCTGATCCTCTAATTTGTTGAAATTTCTGAAGACCACTTCTTCGCCCTCTTGTTTTTTTAATTTCAGAAAGCCTCTATATTAAATGCCTTTGTGAGGGGCCAGAGCAGAATCTGGAATGTCTGAATCTCCGGCTTTGGGATTTTTTTTTTTCCGCCAGAAGCGACATACTGAGGGATCAGAGTCTTGGTAGTAACTACAGGTCCAGGCAAGCAAAAGGTCAAGTGCAGGGCGAAGTTGGTTGACAGACACCATAGATCTCGACAGGCAGGGTCCTGGAGATCAAAGCGGCATGATCAAGTACAGCTGAACTCCGACCTTAGCGCAGAAAGGCCATTTGCTTTCTGTCCTTTTTACATCATCTAAATATAGGTCACCTGAAGTTCAGGATACACATCAGAAGCAAATGAGGCCAGAGGCTTGACAACAGCAGGGTGGGAGATGCCAGGATGACCTTGCAAGGGGCGGCTGCTGTTCCTCTCCCCTTGCCCGTGGGACATTAACACCCCAAAGGCACCCTGGGTACATCCAGAAGGAAAGTTTGTGGCATTCAAGCAGCATCCACCCACAATAATGAGATACCCTGGTGTCTTCGGGAATGGAGAAAACGCCTCACCCCCGGGTTATAAAGGGATCCATCCTTCTTCCTAGCTCTTCAAGTCACCTCTGTGATGTCCCTAAATAAATCTCGTCAGTCCTCTCCCGTGCTCCTCGTGGAACCCAGTCCAGTCTTGGGTTCTCACTAAGGTTGGATGATGGTGAGAGAGCCCTACTGGTGTGCCCGCCTCCCTTGGCAAACACTGGCATTGGCCAACCAGCCTGCTCCTGGAAACTCTAATGGCTGCTCCGTTCCGAATGAATCTCCGTAGCTTCCAACATAAGAGGAAAAGCTTCCTTCATCTCCTAAATTTCTCCAGTGGCATTTCCCACCCCCCACCCAGCGCCCAGCGCCCAAGTCATATCCCTACAGCTAGGAAAAAATGAAAACAGCAGTTTCCAAAACAACAGTGGAATGCTATGGCGCTGGTTAGCATCAACGCCAGCTTATCTGGCACTGCTATCCTACACCAAGTTACTTTTCTTTATTGTGGTTTTACCGTGAATTAAAAGCACGATGCAAAATATAAGTTTACAAGGCACCTTTAAGGAATGGATTTTATTTAAAGGCAAGCCGTGATCTCACCCGCACTGCGCCCATGTGTTTTCTCCGAGATCCTCTGACAGGTGTGAACGCCCCGGTTTGGGGCCAGCTGAACCAAACGCGGGCTCCTCGGCTGCTTGGCTCCTTTGAAGCTCCAGCCCCTGTTGCCAGAAGCCACGTGCAGTATCCTAGAAGGGCGCCTCGCACTTGGTAGCCATTCAGTTAAGTGTTTCTCAGTTTTAACAAAACGAGTAAATGTATAAATGAATGAACCACGTGCTGGCATTCTGTGTGTTGCCGCTAGAAGCTCCAGCCGGGGGGGGAGCCTCGGAGGCAGAGCCCCACAAGACGAAGCAGTGGTTATAAACTATTGGAATAGCCAGAATCAGGGGTTACCCACCACTTCCTTTTCGTTTACCCCATTTCAAAATGTAGACTTTGTCACTTATACCTCCTCACCCCTAGGATCGGTTGTGAATAACTTAGTACTCTTGGCTGCATGCGACCGGAACTCAACTGGAGTTTTCTTATACAGAAAGGGCCCCTGTGCGATGCTGTATCCTTCTCAAGAAGTTCACGGTTTCTGTCAGGTGCCCTCCCCACACAGGTAGTCTGGTTGGTCCCCAGCCCAGGGATGCTCATGGCCCCCGTGTTACTAGCCAGTCCTGTAAGCTGCACCTTTCCTGGTCAGTTTCCCTAAATACAGCCTCTTTACACCCTACGCAGTCATCTGGTGTGGGCATGCTATCGTGTTCCTGCTGGGACCTGGACCCATATATCCACCCGGGTCTCCTTTCTGATGCAAAGTAAACAAGCAATAAGTCCCCGGGAGGTGTTTCTAACCACGGTTTCCTTGCATACACTACTTGTCCAGTAAATATATATTAGATTAAATCATAAAATCGTATCAACAATATAACTAATCTCCATCTTTTCCAGTGACAAGGGCCTAGATAATTTCCCCTAAGCTCAGAAGGTAAGGTGAGAATATGCAAGATTTTAATAAATAAGAATCTCACTGTAAATTGGTAAGCTATCCATTTCCTGCTAGAACCATCGTTCTCCACCTTGGCTGCGTAACAAAAAAGTATTATGCCTGGAGTATTTTTATAGCGACCCCTGGGCCCAACCCCCCAATTCTGATTTAATTAGTCTGAAGTGGCTCCCAGACACCAGCGATTTTTAAAGCTTCCCAAGTGGCTCTAAAGGGCATCTAGGGTTGCAAATCACCGCTCTCGGCAGCACCCACCTTCTCCTTCCCAGGGGTGATAAATCTCTGCCCTCGCCGCCATGAGGTTGCAAAGGGGAAGGAAACAAACTGTGCGGTCAACTAGAGGAGAAAACACCGAGGGAGTATTCAAAAAATATTTTCCCTCTTAAACCTAAATTCATTGAATAAATAAAATGAATGGAATTGCTCCAGCACTAAGGTTTCAGTGAAAAACTCCAGGCTCAGAGCCCTGTTTTAGGGACAACCCAGGCTGCCCATGAGTGTCAGGGAGGAGATTCGGAAGTGTTTGCGCTCTGGCCCCACCCCAGACCAGCTGCATCAGAACCTCTGAGGTGGGGCCCAGGTGACAGTATTTTTTTTTAATCTGCCAGGTGTGTCTAATGTGGCCTGAGTTAAAGACTGTTAGTCTAGAGACGCTTGGGTGGCTCAGTCGGTTAAGCCGCTGCCTTTGGATCAGGTCATGATCCCAGCATCCTGAGATCGAGTCCCGAATTGAGCTCCTTGCTCGGCGGGGAGCCTGCTTCTCTCTCTGCCTCTGCCTGCCACTCTGCCTGCTTGTGCGCTCACTCGCTTTCTCTCTCTCTCACTTTCTCTCTCTCCTGACAAATAAATAAATAAATAAATAAAATCTTAAAAAAAAAAAGACCATTAGTCTAAATAAGGCAATTTCTTTAAATGCCTTCAAAACTACATCATAGTTTTATCCATTCTTTTTTTTTTTT
>ML097228.1:0-48948 GCA_003697995.1 Taxidea taxus jeffersonii | reverse complement strand
TTTTTTTTTTTTAAGATTTTATTTATTTATTTAGAGAAAGAGCGCACACAAGCCGGGGGCGGGGGAAAGGGAGAATCTCAAGCTGACCCCATGCTGAGTGTGGAACCCAGCATGGGGCTCAGTCTCTTGACCCTGAGATCATGACCTGAGCCGAAAGCAAGAGTTAGATGCTCAACTGACTGAGCCACCCAGCCGCCCCGATTTGCCCAATCGTTTAACCCAAAAAGAAATTCGGATTTTTTCAGAGACCAGAACACCTTGACATCTTGTTTAAATGTGCTTAGTTGGTGGGGTGCCTGGGTGGCTTGGTCGTTAAGCATCTGCCTTCAGCTCAGGTCATGATGGGATCGAGCTCCCCATCCGGCTCTCTGCTGGGCAGGAAGCCTGCGCCTCCCTCTCCCTCCGCTGTTCCCCTGCTTGTGTTCCTCCCTCGCTGTGTCTCTTTCTGTCAGATAAATAAAAAAATATTTTAGAAAAATGTTTAAAAAAAAATAAACGTGCTTGGGTGGTATTGTTGGTAAGTCCGGCCAAGAATGTCAGTTGCCAGGTGGCCAATACAGTGCGCTGCACAGAAACCGGTGAGCTCACAGGGCTGGCTGTCATTCGGTTGGTAACAGACGTCCGTAGGGCAATGCTGGCCCGGGTGTCTGCATGTGTCCTTTGCCAAAGAGCCACGGCTCTCCCGGACACGTGCTCCCCAGGTGCAGGGAGATCTGTGGAAACTGCATCTCCGGTAGATCTACCTACTACCAGCTAGAGGTTCACGGACAGTGTCTGCCATCAACAAGGTGAATCAAAGGAGCATGCGAGGTTTCGGGAGGAGAAACAGAGGGCCCGGCGATGGGGAAGAGGCAAAGGAGCCCACGCTCGGTGCACTGGCCCTGGACACAACAAACTCACACCCGCCCGAGCCTCACATGGAAAAGCCTCAGTGTCTCGGTGACTAATCACCGTTGGCCTTAAAGGAAATCCATGTCTTAAAGGTACTTGGTAAACCTACATTCTGAAGTGTGCTTTTCATTTATGGCAAAATTACAAAAAAAAAAAAAACAAGAGAGAAGGTAATTAATGTGGCAGAAGAGGGGCTAAATGAGAGTCTGGTCTGGACACTTAATTTCTTCGTGTGTCAGATTCGACTAGTGTGGGACTTCCCAACCCTGGCCGCCCAGCGGAATGCCTGGCGAGGGCGTTAAAACATACGGATGGGGGGGCAGACATTCTGATATGATTTGCCTGGAATGTGGCCCAGGCATCAGGATTTCTAGAATATCCCCCAAGGGAGTCCAGTATGGGACCAGTGAGAATCAGGGCAGTGGCTGTTCCTGGCCCTCCCTCTTCAGCCCGAGTCTTCTCCCCCAATCCCTCCTGGAAGCTAGGCGCCCAACTTCCAGAAGTCTGTGAGCGATTAGAAGACGGATGTAATCAGTGATTGATACATCCCAGAAGCTGACTCAAAGCTAGCTACTTTGCCTCACAAGGAGACTACCATTTCTTTTCTTTTCTTTCTTTCTTTTTTTTTTGTTTAAAGAAATGCATCCTTCAAACAAACCCAAAAATGACATCATCTTTGAAGTAGGTTCCTCCACAGGCTGTGTCTCTACCGTCTCTCCCTGGTCTGAGCAGATGTCCAGGGGCCCTTCCCATAGCCCAACCTCAGCGCACATGAAGAAAGAAAGAACTGCCAGGGTGAACAAGGGGTATTTTCTGTGTGTCACAGAGAGTGTTCTAGATCCAGCTTCTACCCTTCCCAGTGTCCTGGAGGCATCTGGGCTGTGGGCCCACGTACGTTTTCACAGTTGGCCTTCAAGGACTGCTTCCCAATTCAGTTTGGATCTCTTGCCAGGTGACCCCACCCAAGTCCCATTTTCCCATGTGCTGGCTGAACCACCAGCATGGAAAAATATAAAATTCCAGAGCTGGAACTTCTCCAGCCAATGTCATGGCAAGGGAATGGAGTCCGTGTCAGCCTCCCAGGGTCTGGGTGCTCCCACAGCCAGGACGCCATCCTGGAAGCCACGGTGGGTGGCTCCAGCCCTTCATTTCACACTATCTACTCCCTGATTCCAGCTGTGGAGAACAAACCCAAAAAAAGAAAAAAGAAAAAAAAAAAAGAAATCCAAGGAAGCACTCATTCAAGGTGTGATTCAAAAAGCAGAGGTGGTTAAGTAGAAGTTCTGAACCAAACCAGACTTCTGGACCCTGGTAAACTACAAAACTAAAACCACGATCCATGTAGTTATGTCCAGATACTGGTCAGTAAATCTCCAGTTTTCTGGACTGAATCGTCCGGCTCATTGCTTCGACCTACACCTCCTTTTGGCTATGGAGACCAAGTTCCTGAGTATTAAAATGTATATTAAAACTTATAAACGTTTGCTTTCCCACCTGAAAGCAGAAATGACACTGGGAAACCACATCTGGCAAGAAGTTTGATCTTTGGCTGACGAGAGGAGATTGGTTTCAGCGAGGTGAATTTTGTAGCCTGGAAAATGATTTTTCAAGTTGCTCCAGCCTTATAAAATTTCTAGTTTCCATCAAAATTGTCTCCGTGTGGGAAAGAATGAGGAGGGCCACCCAGGTCTTCATTTGGGAGTTGCCTGGAGTTTCTACTTGCCCACAGAACTCCCCATTTTCAAGATAAAAATCCTCCTTAATGAGGACATTGTCTTGGGTTTTGTCATTATTCATCAATAAACATGTCCGGATCCTTCACACCAGAAGTAGAGACAAGATGAAGGTAGAATGCCTGGGGGAAGGTCAGGGACAGATTTAAACACGTCTCACTAAGCAAGTCAGCCCGTGTCCCTGCTATCAAGCTACGAGGCCAGCTGTCACCCATTATATCCTTACCCTGGCCACACCCGTCCTCCATCCAGGGAAGACGTCCAGAGGAACCTCCAGCCCTGTGGAACAATGAGCAAGCATTACTTCCCACGTAGGCCTCCCAGGTACCCCAGGATCCGGAATGGCCCCTGGAGCTCTTGAGGCCAGGAATGGGCACATGGTCCCATTTGGGGAACACAGGCTGCTGAGGTCACAGTCCAGACTGGAATGTTGGTGCCTGCAAACACCCTGCCCTTGGCACCGTCCGACAGTAGAGCTCACTGGTGAAGAGGGTGGGGTCTGATGTCAGACTAACCTTGGTCTGCTTCCCAAGGCCTCTGTTCTCTCAAGGGAAACCTTGAGCAGGTTATGCAACTTTCTGATCCTCAGTTTCTTCCTCTGTAAAATGAAGAAAGGCCACTTACTTGAGACGATGGTGAGGATTAAGGCAGCACAAACGCTGAAACACAAACTGCAGTCAAGGAATTACTGTTATTTTGATCATCCTTTATAGGTGCCTAGAATAATGCAGCTGTAATTGAACCTGGCCCCCTAACAGAGATGTTCCCAGAGCCTTAGTTTGTGGATTGACTTAATTTTTTTTTTCCACCGAGCGATTTCTGCACTTTGAATTCTAGGCCAAAGCGGGTGCATGGCACAAAGCTGGGGCATCAGCTCAAGCCAACATGGAAATTGCCTAAAAAACAAGTGAGAGACACAGCCTCAAATGGCACAGAAGCCTGATTCCTACTAGCAAGGCAAGGTCAACGTGGCTCTAGGTAACGTCCTAAGGACATTCTAAAAGAAAACCAACCTTATAACTTTCAGATACAAACTAAAAGTGACATCAGGTTAAGGAAAGGTCATGCAATCGTTTTCTGGAGGTCGCCTTAGGAGTTACATTGAACTTGTGATTAGCACATCAATTCTTAATACATGAGGGCTGGGGCGCCTGGGTGGCTCCGTGGGTTAAGTATCTGCTTTCAGTCCAGATCATGATCCCAGGGTCCTGGTTCCCGGCTCCACGTCGGGATCCCTGCTCAGCGGGGAGTCTGCTTCTCCCCGACTCTCCCTCTTCCTTTGCCCCACCTTCTCCAACCTGTTCTTGTGCTCTCTAGCTCTCTCTCAAATAAATAAAACCTTAAAAAAAAATGAGGGCTTACAACATGTTAGAATAGCTTGAGAAAGGTATTTTATAATATTTTAAGGCTTTTAGAAAACACTCTGTTGATGATATGTCTGCACCTCTGAAGTTCCTTCTACCTAAATGGAATAAAGTTGAACTCAGCTACCGACGCGATGAACAATCACCTTCACACCTTCACGGGAAGTGGGGAGAGTGCCTCTGCCTTCCTTCAAGGACTGAGATGGGGCCCGGAACGCATTTAGCCGAGCACCTTGGGTCATGGTAAGTGTTCCCAGTCAAGGAACCAAAGAGCAAGCCAAGGATTTGGCACGAATGCTGTGGGCCTCCAGAACCAACAGACCTGGGCTGGGAAATGATGTGAATTGAATTCTTCTCTATGAAGATAAGTCTCATGCCAACAGGGGAAGATAGAGACTGCAATTTAGAAAGCCGGGAGGAGACCTCTCAGGAGTAGAGCAGGGAAAAGCTGCTCATGATTTAGTGGAGAGTAGAACCCCCACCCACTTCACTGCAAACATCCTTCCATGCAATGGCCATGCTCAGAGCTGGTCGGGGCCACCAGGACCCTGCGGGCCCCACGGTCCATCTGGAGAGAAGCCCTGGGGGTGGTGAGGAAGGGGCTTCAGTTTGCTCTTCAGCGCAGACTCAGCTGGAGAGAGCTGTCAGGTTTTTTTTTTTCTTTTCTTTTTAAAGATTTTATTTATTTATTTGATAGAGAGATAATGAGAGAAGAAGCACAAGGAGGGGGAGTGGGCAAGGGAGAAGTAAACTCCCAGCTGAGCAGGGGACCCGATGTGGGGCTTGATCCCAGGACTCTGGGATCATGATCTGGCTTGAAGGCAGACGCTTAACTGACTGAGGCATGCAGGCGCCCTGAGAACTGTCATGTTTAAAGACAGAGTCAGAAATCAGAAGCTGTTCTTCTCCCCAGTAAGAAACAGGCCTGGGGCGCCTGGGTGGCTCAGTGGGTTAAGCCGCTGCCTTCGGCTCAGGTCGTGATCCCAGGGCCCTGGGATCAAGTCCCATATCGGGCTCTCTGCTCAGCAGGGAGCCTGCTTCTCCCCTCCCCTCTCTGCCTGCCTCTCTGCCTACTTGTGTGATCTCTGTCAAATAAATAAATAACATCTTTTTAAAAAAAGAAAAGAAAAGAAACAGGCCTTCATCTGTCCCTGAAATTCCCAGGACATGGGCATTTTGATGGATAAGAACAGGAGATGGCCCGTGAGAGCTCCCAGGTTATGTTCTCACTGTGCTATGAAAGCCCATCACGTTGACTTACGCCTTTTGGGGTTTTTTGCCTCTCAAATATACCTGGCAGATTATGTGTAGAAGCTGAGCTTCAGAAGAAGGGCTTGGGATACTCAGGATAAAGGACAGGATGACCAACGGTCCTGGTTTCCTCAGGACTATCTTAGTTTGAGCATGAAAAGTCCCCGTCTTGGAAAGCCCCTCAGCCCCATGCAAATCAGGACATCTGGTTGCCCTAAAGAACTATTATAAAATACTGCAAAAAGACTGCAATTCAGGATTGATCAAGTTCATGGCAGACAGAGATAATACATAGTGAAAATGAGGTGACAATTTTTCCTCAATATAAGTTTAAGGTGCCGGACACAAGGACTCAGATAATGCACATTTCCTTGAATAAAGCCCACCATGTTGACCACGAAAGCCAGGAAACAGGAAACTCATAAAAATAATAACAGTGAGAATGCACATCTCGGGCACTCACCATATGTTGGGCATGGTTCGAAAGCTTCACATAAATTAAATCACTTAACATAAATTAAATCCTCAACAGCTGTATGATAATCTTCTGCATTTTACAGATTAAAAAAATGGAGACACAACATCACATACACAAGAAATGTACATGACAGAACTGGAATTTGAAACCAGGCAGCCTGGGGCCAAATGTCCATGCTTTAAACAGTTCCCGGATGTAACTGTAACAACTCGTGTTTCCTGAGCTGCAGCTACGGCCCATCATGGTGCCAAGTAAGGATGCTCTCCGTAGAGCGGCTCCTATAACCCTCGCAACAGTCAGTCTGGGTTAGGGACTTTATCCACTCCTCCAACCACTATTTCCTGAGCTGATGCTTGTTCAGGAACTCTGATATTATATTTTTACAGGGGAAGGAGGATGAGGGTTTGGGCCAAAGAATTAGCAGTGAACATGGAAGATGGAAGTCAGAGGCAGGACTTGAGAAAAATGTCTGAAGTGAAAACGTCAGAACACAGGACTGCATGAACACGGGGAATGCGGGAGCAAAGTCAAGGATGACTCTGAGATTTTTTTACTTGAGGGACTGGGTGGATGGTAATCCATCCACCAAAAACAAGACCAGAACAAGTTCTGCTTGAGGGGGAAGATAATGAGTTCAGATTGGCACGTGTTAAGTTTCGGCTACTACGGGGCATTGCATGTAGATGTGGCTAGAAAGTTCCGGAAACGTGTCTGAAGCTTAGTCTCAATGGCTGGGAGCCAGTATCCTAGATTTAGTGATTAAAGTCACAGGTGTAAATAAGATTACCCAGAGAAGAGAAGATGACAAATGACAGAGGCCTAAGAAATGTCAACATTTCAGGGGGAAGCAGAGGAGAGCCTGCAAAGGAGGTCATGAAGATTCAAGAGAGGTGGGGAGAGGACCAGGAGACAGTATTTGTCTGGAAACCAAGGGAGGGGCAGGTGATGGCCAGAAGGACCACTGCTACAGAAGACAAGCATGAGGATGGTTAGAACAGCTCATCAGGGGGCACCTGGGTGGCTCAGTGGGTTAAAGCCCCTGCCTTCGGCTCAGGTCATGATCCCAGGGTCCTGGGATCGAGCCCCGCATCTGGCTCTCTGCTCAGCAGGGAGCCTGCCTCTCCCTCTCTCTGTGCCTGCCTCTCTGCCTACTTGTGATTTCTGTCTGTCAAATAAATAAATAAAATCTTAAAAAAAAAAAAAAAAGAACAGCTCATCTGGACCAGGGTCCGTCTTGGGACTGAAGACGCGGGCCAGAACATGATCAGACAGCAGCAAGGGAAACTGGGTTCCAACTCAGCCCACTCCCGAACTTGGTCTCCCTAACGTCCCTCAGCCAGGAATGAAATCAACCTCAAAGCTTGGGGTTAAGGATAGGCCTGTCCCTGGGAAGCTGGGGACTCCTGCTGCTGAGTCTGAAACCTAAAGGAGTGGCCACTGCGGTCGACACATTTATTCTCAGCTGCTTTTGCAGGCCAGATTAGCCCTAAAGAGCCACCAAAACAAAACCCAACTCAGAAGCAAACAGATTTTTTTTTTTTTTCCAAAAATCCTTTCCTTCCGTAGAAGAGGAACAGAGAAAGAGAATGTACTTCTACCCAAACAAAATTCCCGGGCCAGGTTTATGGCTGCCTGACCCCTGACCCCAGGCTGAGAATGCCAGAGTCTTGTTAACATCAGCAAAGTATGCGTGAAGAGACAAGCTTTCCAAGGTCTCATTCCATTGCCAAACCCGAAGAGCTCCCCACTGACCTTGAAGCTTCAGAAGATATTTCTCCCTTCAGGATGACAGAGAAAAGACAAAGCCGGGACAGAGAAAAGACAAAACCATCGCTGGCTCGTGAAGCAGCTGTTTTTAATACGCCCTGGGGAGAAAAATCTGGAAGTTAAGAGCTGAGCTAAGGAAAGATGTGGATGCAACTCTGACCCTCATTCAACTCCAGGTGACTCGGCTCAGGAAGAAAAAACACGTTATTTGAAGTCAGATGTTTGACCTTTTTTAGGGGAGCTGTCCATTATTTATGTCCACACCCTTTAACGGATGTTGCCTGGGCATACTTTAGGCTCTGAAACCAGCCTCTGCATCTAAGTCTGTGTGATCATCCAAGCTTCACGAGCTCTCCCCACTAGCCCACCACACTTCATTTTTCATGTAGCCAAAGGATCAAGCAGAACATTCCTGCGGGGAGAGACATGGCCCAGCCCTGCCCACACCGACTCTCTCCCGGGCTGATAAACCCCCATCATAAATTCCACCGCAGCGCGAGGCTTCGACCTGCTATCAGTATGCTTTTCTCTTGGCAACACACCAGCTCTGTCCCATGAGATAAATCCATTATTTTCAGTGTCCTAGAGGCTTCCTGGGGGGCAGGAGAAGGAGTAAGAGGAGCCTCCCCGGCCCGGGGTAAAACCATCTTCCGTTGCTGTCTGCAATCCTCGGGCTAACGTCTCATTCTGGCTCCTTCCAGGGTCTCATCAGCGGTTCTGCTACAGAGACGTGGTACCTCCCAGACTTCCACTTCACCATCTCCAACCCCCTTCCCAGCTGTTGTCAAAGCAACAGCCTCGTTCACGGGGAAGTTCAAGGAGAATAGTGAGGTGGGAGGGATGGGCTCGGAGAAAGATGTACTGAATAAGAAAAGCACTCGGGGCTCGTAGATTAGAGCACCACAACACCGGGCTATGCTTGCCCTCGGCTCTCGGACCTGGGACTGAACTCTAGAATTCATTGCCTTTGGCTCCAACAGGTTCTCGGGTCTGGAACAGGAGAAAGAGAGAGAGGTGTGGGACTCTCCAGGACACTCGCTCGCACATTGTGGGCTACCTGCGCTCCTTCATCCAAAGACCTTGACCCAGCTTGGTCTGCGTCCTCTCCTCCTATTGAGTGACCCCACTGGCAAGAGACAAAGAGGCTGCCTGAGCCCTTTGGCTGCTTTGGCAGAGCGCGGAACCTCTGGGCTCCCGCATTTAATCCCAGCTCTTTCCAATTCCAGCCATTTTTTCCCAAACAACTCACTCTCTCTGGTCATGTCAGCAACTACTTTTGCATGATTAAGTGAGTCCGCCGTACAGATGAGCCAGCTTGGCTGTGGGGGCTGCCAAAAGAAAAACCCCAACTGATCTGGTGTTTTTCATCTTATTGACAAGAACTTAATTCAGTCAAGCTGCACTTCATCTTGGCAAAGCTTCAAACCTCAGGAGACGGGGAATCGCAAGGCCACCTATACAACTGGAAAATGGGTCTGGAGGCCATGCTGATGAGCGGGTCTGTAGCAACGTTTGAAAATGACTCGTCTAAACGTTGCAACAGGGATCCGCAGTCCTTGCAGAGAGGTTCGAACATCAAATAGCCATTTGGGTCCTTCTGGATTCCCTGCCCTCCAGCCTCCCCACCCCCTGCCACCCGATGCACAATTTTAGAAAATCTGGAAAAGCTAGAATTTCTTATAAAATATCCAAAATTAATTTTAGGGGAGACTGGGTGGCTCAGCCGGTTAAGTGTCTTTCCTTCAGCCCAGGTCATGACCTCAGGGTCCTGGGATCGAGCCCCAGCGTCAGGCTCCATGCTCAGTGGGGAGTCTGCTTCTCCCTCTCCCTCTGCCCCTCCCCCCGCTTACACTCTTTCTCTCTCTTGCTCAAATAAAAATCCTTAAAAAATAAAAATAAAGTTAACTTCAGGTGATTTTGCTTTCAGATTTTTTGTAATACCTTTCTGTTCCCTCAGATACTTGGGATTTCTCCCAACAAAACAATCAAGGAATCAATTCTCTGTCCTACAGGTCAAAAACTGATCTTACCAATGCTGAGAAGGAAATGGAGCTTTTCATCATTCAGGGTTATTGCTAGGACAACATACATGATATGTGTAGGCAGGGCTTTGAACGTATCCTGTGTTCTGGGCTATCCGCAGCTCCAGCTTCTAGCCCCTCCTCAGAGAAAGCTGCACAAGAGCTTCATGGGTTCTTATGGAAAGAGAGGCCAGAGAGAAATTCTTCCATTCTTCCATGACAAAATGTCTTCTGAGAATCCTGGCTAACATTTATTGAGCTTTAACTATGTGCCAGGTCCTACTCTAAGTATATTCACAAATTTAATCCTTATAACTACTTTCTGAAAGTGGTACCATAATTCTCTCCAGATACTTACAGATGGAAAACCTAAAGCACAGAGAGATCAAGCAATTTTTCCAGAGTCACACAGTGAATAAGTGGTTGTGCCAGGATTCTAGCAAAGGAAGTCAGATCCCAGAGTTCATGTTCTTAACTTCTATCTCCCAGCAGCTCTCAGAACTGAGCATGAACAAGCAACTGGAGGGATTATTAAAATACAGAAATCTAGGCCACACACCCAGAGCTTCTGATTCAGTAGCTCTGGGTGAGGCCTGAAGACTTAGACTTCCAGCACATTCCCCAATGACAGTAATGATGCTGGACCACACACTGAGAATCACTGGTTATGTTTTGGCCCCTAGAGAAAACTCTCACTAGAACACTTTCTTCATCCTCTCATACTCCTTCAATAGAGGAGGAAAAAAAAAAAAAAGAAACCTCAATGAAAGCATTAGCTATACTATGTAATCTCATGAGAGCAATCAGCCAGCCAGTGTTTTGGGCGGCTGGGACAATGTCTCTGACTGCAACTGTGCTACGTCAAACTTGGGGGATTTCCAGAGCAAAATCATGGCCTTCTCAATGGCATGTCTCTGGACCACTGATGGGAGAGGCGGCCCGCAGAAGATGGCCAGACAACCTCCTGTACCCTCTTCCCTCTTCTCTCTCTACTCACCTTTGTTGATAACACATTGTTTCTAGGCCATGAGTATTACTCAACCAAAGGGAATCTCACCTGTTAGTTAAAACTTCCTCCCTAGATGTTTGGAAAGTTCTCTCTCTCCAAGTGAATGCAGAAGTGCCTTCACATTCGGAATCACTTCAGGGCGTACAGGACCACACGATGCACGTACATGGGGGAGGCAAGCAGAGCAAAGACAAAATAACCTTATGCAATTCTTTAAGATAAAGCTAGAGCAAAGCTTGTACACAGAAACACAACCTGTAAGACAAACTCAAAGAAGGAAACCCAGTAGGTTCTGAGACTTACAGTTTTGGGGAAGCTCTTTCACACACTGAGAGCAAAAAGATCTCTCCATTACTAGGAAGGAAGACAGCATCAGGTGGCCCACCATGTTCTCCACAACATCCCCACACAAAATACAGAGAATCTATTAGAATAGTCTTCAAAGGATACTTGGGGTTATAATATTCCACAAAATATGGGCCCCAGGTCTCCCATGTCAAGGTCAATGCCTTACCACAGTAGGCTGGCAGTCAATACTTGAAAGCTAAAAACAATTTGAGTAGTTTGGTTCTTCGCTATCTACGTTGAAATATATATATGAAGAACTACAATCACACTTCTTTCCAAATACCCCATAATTGTGATACTTTTGCCACTGCCTTTCTAATTTTTAATTGTATGTGTGTGTGTGTGTGTGTGTGTTTAAGTAGGCTCCACATCCAACATGGGGTCTGAATTCATGACCCTCAGATCAAGAGTCTCATGCTCTACCTACTGAGCCAGTCAGGTACTCCTTGCTACTGCCCTTCTATCTAACTTAAATAAGTCTAATTTAATTTTTTAATACTTAAGATAATTATTACATTGTAATGGTTAAAGTTATTGCACATTTTCTTTAAAAATTATTTTAAAATAATTTTAATTTAAAAACATCAAATTTTAATTAATTTTTAATCTTTAAAATTTTAAATATTAAATTTAATTTAAAATTTAAAAAATTAAAATAATTTTGAATTAATTTAAAATTCTTAAATAAAAGAATGATCTTTTAAGAAAACTTTATAGTCCAGTTTTCTTAAAAGATTCATCATTAAGTACTCCCATCAAATAATCCACTAAGTAATCTAAGTCATTGACACTTTTCATTCTGACATTTTTCAGTACCGTTTATAGCATTATGAAAATCATTTAGACCAAATGTCAGAAGTCTGAGATTCTAATCCTGTCCCCATAGCTTAGTGGCTATGTAGCTTACCTTCCCTTGACCTTGGTTTTCTCATGTGTTAAATGGAAGAAAAGAAAACTCACCCCACAAATATTCTCATGAGCTAAGACAGGAATTAAAAAAAGCCTTAAGGAACACATATCTGAATTTGAACTGAATTATAATAAGTGAAAATTCATTTGATGGATTATAATTATGATAATGATCCTAACTAATGGTCACTGACTTGTTTTCCTCCAGAGGTAATGATGCATTTCCGTGGAAGAACAGGTGTGTGCTCCCCACCCGTGGCCCCTGGGGCTGTAGGGGAACAGGGACAGACTCAAGTCAAGGGCTAGTGAGAGGGGAGGAGCACTTCAGCACAGCTCAGCCAAGGTGGCTCAGATCCAGAGAGTGAATTCAACGAACACGTCTACACAAGTCATTGGAGCCCAGGGATCTGGTGGATACCAGAGCCAATGTACAAAGAAAACAGGGTGGGAGAATAAGGGACACAGAGGCAAAAACAAAAACAATGAGTTGATGTGGGAAGACGGGAGACAGTATGAAAATACTCCAGTGGTGACAAGCCAAGGTCCACAGCTCTGCTTTCCATATCTCTTAGTCCACTAGCTGGAAGCAGCCAAGGCTGTTTAAATGGACAGGCGGCTGTCACACAGATCCCCTCACTGAGCTCACCTTACAATCAGCGGCGGATGCTTGCAAGCCTATGAGGAAACATGGAAGTACTAAGAGGCCAGCCCACATTTCAGATTTGAACTCACCAAGCCAGTGTCCTTACTGAGGCCCTCAGTCTCAGGGTGAAAACACTAAAGTCTGCAAGGGACGTGTTACTACTAAGAGTAAATGCACCAACATTTGCAAATGCCTTGCTTATGTATACATATGCTTCTCTTATATACATTAGAACAGGGTGGAGTTTATCCCTAGGATAACCCCTCTCTCATTCACTGGTATTCTAATGTGTTTCCTGAATTAAGAAGGAAAAAATGGGGTAACATCTAGTGGTCTGGGACATGCACATAATCTGAGGGTTGCCCCTGAGAGTGTGCCACGTGCTGAGTACAGGGAGAGATGGTTGGAAACCACCACGAGATCCAAGCAAGCTGGGTAGCCTCATGGAGAGGACACAAGAGCTGGCATTGATTCACTGCGGATGGGCCTGTTAATGTATTTCAGAGAATCTGGGTAGGGTACCGATACCCAAGGGCTCTATGCTCACAGTGGTGAAGATCAGAATCCAGCTAATTATGCATGGTCTTCCATAACCCTGAGCTAATGACCCATCCTGATGTTGATCATAAATCTCTCATCCTAAAAGAACTCAAATTCATAGTTTGGCTTCACTCATTTGGAATTTTTTTTTAATAACAGTAGTAGTCAGATGGTGATTGCCAGAGTAGAAAAGTATTTAATCCAATTCTCTTTTTGAATGACTCATTTCCAACTCATGTACTGATAACCTGAAGTGGTCGGCCTCTGAGATGGTACTGAGTGATCCCCATCTCTTGGTATCACACCCTTGTGCAATCTTCCCCACAGTGTATCAGGGTTTCTTGATGTGGTCAATGAAATATGGCACAAGTGATGATGTGTGACCTATGCTAGGTCATGAAAGACATTGCTGTTTCTGCCTTGCCCCCTCAGGTCTTATTCTGGAACATGACCATGACACTAGTTGTCATGCTGTGAGGACACTCAGTCTTACAGCAAGTTTCACTAAAAAGGGGACTAAGGTACCAGTTTTCCAGCCATGTGGGTGCGCCATCTTGAAAGTAGGTCAGCTTGACTACAATGTAGTGATAGTCCCTGAGCCAGAACCACCCAACTAATCCATTTCCAGAAACTATAGAAGGTAATAAATGTTTATTGTTATGTTAAGCCAGTAAGTTTTAGGATAATTTGCTATGTAGCAATAGATAACAAGTATATAACTGATGTGCTAATTACCAATTACTTTTTTTTATCATTCATTCAAACCAGATACTCAAGGATTTTTTATTTTCCAAAACTTTTTAAGAATTTAATAAATACTTGTTATTAATTCTCTACACATAGCCCAAATGAGCTCCAGGTTTTATTGTACATATGTGAATCTGTTTCTTACTTTGACCAATTGAAAATATTATTTATTTGGGATTAGAGTCTGTTCTCTATTGGTGACCCCTCAGAAGTCATCTAAAATGTGGCCCATTGTATGTTTGTGTATAGTCTATGACAATGTCTAGTGTGCTACATGGGACATGAATGAATAAGTTATTTGCACTTACTTAAAAAGCCACAGGGTCTCATCAAAAGAATTTTATCATATCAAAAGAATTTCTTTTCCTCCCTTGAATTTGGCAGAAAGGTTTTAGGGTACCAAGAAAGACTGGGCAACATGGGTGATCTCTGAGGATTTTTGTCACTCTAAAATAGAGCAAAGTATTTCAGAATTGTTCTTCTTTAGCAAAAATCAGGAGAAAGTCTAAGGCCCAAACAATTAACTCATCACAGGATAGGTATGAACCACAGGCATTGGTCAGAGAACATCTTTCTGCTTAGGCTAACGTATCGTCCTGAAGGACTACAGACTCCATTTCCTAGGGTGTCATGTTATAGTCGGATCTGTGTATTCTGAGAACATCTGACACAGCAACATCTGGGAATCAACAGAAAAAACATCTTCCAAAGTCAGTATAAGAGCCCTGTTTACATTGTTGCCATCCTGAATTATATGTTCCCCTTTAATTAGCACAAATAATCAAAAGCTAGCAATATTTACAAAAGTCTTAGTTATGATTTTCCTCAAGAAAAAATTATACCCACCCATTGCAGATTGGGAAATGAAAGAAATCAGACTCTAATCAAGATTGTGGCCTAAACACACACACAAAAAAAGGCTATCCAGAGGGCACTTCCCAAACATTCCAGCATGGGTTTCTCCCCTTGAATACTTCTGGCACCACTTATTTTCTGATGAGAATTTACTTTTCATCCCTCCGACTCCAGGAAGCCTTCCTGGTATCTAGACCGTGTGAAGGGCCCTTCCTGTAAGCACTCCCTCCACACAATAAACATTTTAAAGGCTCTGTTCCTGTTTAACTAGTTTTAAGACCCTAGTGCCTAGCCCAGAGCCTGACACATAGTAGAAACAAATAATATGTATTGACTAAAGTGTACATTGAACCCATGATTTTTTAAAAAGATTTATTTATCTTACAGAGAGAAAGAGAGAGAGAGAGAGAGCACACACGTGGGTGCACGTGAGTGGGCAGAGGAACAGAGAGAGAGAAGTTTCTGTGCTGAGCACAGATGCCACTGCAGCGGCTCCATCCCACAACCCACGAGATCATGACCTGAACCAAACCAAGAGTCAGAGGTTCAACCAATTGAGCTACCCAGGCGCCCCATGGACCCATGATTTTCATATAACATTTTGCTCTTCCTTGTATTGTATTTATTAGACAATTCTTTTATATTCCTTTTTTCTCTGCCAACCCCTCTTCATAGCTCTCATTCTAAAAGTCTATGTTTTGCTAAGTTTCAATAAGCAAAGGCAAAAAATAGGACAAAAGTCTCCACCCAGAATGTGAGAATATTACAATCCAAAAAACTACCATGTAACTTTACACCCACTACGATGGCTATAAGCAAAAACAGAAAATAACAAATGTTAGTAAAGATGCAGAGAAATTGGAACCATTACATATTGCCGTTCTGAACATCAAATGACTCAGCCAGGGCGGGAAATCAATCTGGTGATTCCTCAAGAAGTAAAACATGAAAGTACCACATGACCCAACAATTCCACTCCTCACGTGCCCCAAAGCACGGAACACAGGTTGTTCAAACAAAAACTTGAACACAAGCGTTCATAGCAGCACTGTTCACAGCAGCTAAAGGGTGGGAAAAATCCAAATGTGCATTAACTAATGAGTGAATTGATAAAGAACACGTGGTTTCTCCATGCAATGGAATGTTGTTTGGCCATAAAAAGGAATGAAGTTGTGATCTACACCGCAACACGAAGAAGGCCTGAAAACAGTAATGCTAAGAGACAGAGGCCAGCAACAAAAGACCACAAAATTCGATTTATATGAAATGTCCAGAACAGATCTATAGAGACAGAAAGTAGATTAATGGAGGGGTGCCTGGTTGGCTCAGTCAGTTGAGCATCTGACTCTTGATTTTGGTTTAGGTAATGATCTCGGGGTCCTGAAATTGAGCCTCGTGTAGCACTCCACGTTCAGCACAAAGTCTGCTTGTCCCTCTTTGTCTGCTCCTCACCACCCCTCTGCTGCTAAAATAAATAAATAAAATATTTGGGGGAAAAAAAACAAATCAAAGTAGATTAGTGGTTGCTTCAGATGCTTCTGAGTGGGCAAGAGTGGAAGGATCAGTGGGTGGCTAAGTAAGAGGCTTCTTTCCCACTCTGGCTGAGTCTTCAGAGAGATCATCACCCATGTAGTCTTGTCTACACTTCATGTCTCAAGCAGACTTGTTGACTCAGTGGTCCAAGGTTTCCTTCCAGGTCTCAGAAACTGCGGGTAATTGTTTGAATTCTCCATTTCACATGTGCCAGATAATGAACTTGGGCCCAAAATGGAGAAGGGCAGGTGGTGAAATAGGAACTAAACCAGGTCACTGTTAACATCCTGAGACCCTCTTGTGTATGCTAGGGAAGCCTGGTACCCTAACCATCCAGACACCTGCTGAGCCCTTGCAGTCGGTCCCCTTGCAGTTAGCTCCAGTCCTCGGAGACCCCGATGGAAGAGCAACATACTCTACAGTAGGGACCACATATATGCCCTTGACATGCCAGGCTACACAGCCCCCACAGGCATGAAGCTCCTTGAGAACAGGGACCACCTGGATTGGCCAGGATTAGATGCAACTACATATAATGGAAAGCCCAAAATAATGGAGGCTTAAACACAAAAGGTTACTCTGCCACATAAAAGAGGTCTTTGGGGAGGTGATCTATGATTGACAGGAAATCAAACAGGAACTAAATTCCTGCTCCTTCTCTGCTCCACCATCTTCAGTGCATGGCTTCCACATTTATGGCCCAAGATGGCTGCTGAAGTTCCAGATATCACATGTCAATACCAGGCAGCAGGAAGGAGAAGGGAAAGAAACAACATGGCACACTTCCTGGTTGAATCAGCAGTGTTTAAGAGTCTTCCTGGAGATCCACGGGAAGATTACATTATATGTGGAGTTCAAGGACCAGGAGAACATGGTCACAAAGCTACAGGTAGGAGAAAAAGAAGCTAAAAAAAAAAAAAGAAGAAGAATTGTAGCTTTGAACTGAATACCTTGCTACCCTCAATGATGCAGGAGTTCTGTTGGTTAGGAATAAGAGGGAATGGATGCGAGGTAGACACCTGCAGTGTCAGCCAAGCCAGCCCTGTGTCTTATAGGGTTCCCTGCACTGGCCCTGCAAGGAGCCTATTAAATGCTGTTGAGTTGATCTGATCAGCAGCAGCCGGGCAGGTTGATCTAGAAGTGACTTTGCTTTCTCCTTGCATAAACAGGCAGTTCTCTAGCCTGGCCCATGGCACAGGGGCTAAGCAAATCCAGTCTTGCTGAATTAGGAATTGGTCAAAAACATTGATATTTTCTCTTGTAAACCACAGCTCTATGTGAAAATGAAAGGAAATTATTTCAGTTCTCTAAACCACCCAGGCTTCTCCATTACGTTAGAGATGAAAAGTGTGTTATTCTGTCCTCAAACTCACCCCATGATTCTCCCACCCACAGACCCACACAGACCGATGGAAAGTAGTCACATCTGAAGGAATATGGGGTCAACCGTAGGTACCTCATGTGCACTAATGGTACTACTGAGAACATGCCCCTTCTCTCTATAGGGAGACCCTGCATACAGATCCCCTCAGGAGAAGACAGACTCATGGACTATCTCTTGCCCAATCCTTGTGTTTGTAAAAAGCCCTTGCCAAAAGGGAAGGGAAAGGAGACGCAAATGAGAAAGTTACTTACCTAATTCTGAAGGCAGAGCTTTCAATTTGGGTCCCAACTCTCAATCCATTGCTCAAATCAATACAACCCAAACTAATATTGAAAAAAAGCCCACCAAAGAGAACCCAATGTTTGAGATTTGGAAACATTTTACATTGCTATCTACACTGATTTAGTTATCCAGATCCAAGTTTGATTCTTGATTTTATCTTGCCTTGCCTTGGTCTCTATGAAGTCATCAGTTTAAGTCAATCATTATTTATTGAAAGCTTACTCAGTGATTAGCAATGTTACTAGGGGGATACAGAAAGACCACAATATGGCCTCATGTTACTGTATTGTTAAGATATATGACCATGAATTAATGAGGTTAATTTTTAAACAAATACACAGACACTATATATATCCATGTGAACAGCACCTCATCTTAGGAATATCATAGCCCCACACAGTGTCATGGCTCAAAATACTTTTAGAATTCATTCTTGGGACTTCTTTTCAATAGATGAACTGAATTCCATCAGGTGCCTATGATAGCCACTGGGTCTGTTTGCTTTGAGAACGGAATATCTCTTTCGGGACAAGACAAAATCATTCAGAACCAGGGCTGGTAAAAACAGGTGGATGGATGATCAGTTTAGGTCCCTGGTGACATTCTGTCAGCCCAGGGCAGTCTTCCCCCAGACCTCTTTATCCGTAACAGAATCATCTTTGTGGGTTTAGACCAGTGGTTCTCAAACTTTAACATACATCAGAATCACACAGAGGGCTTGTTAGAACAGAGATGGCTGGGTCCAATTTCTGATTCTTCAGATCTGAGTGAGGCCTGAGAATTTGCATTCCTGATAAGCTCTCGAGGGATGCTGATGTTACTGGTCCAGGAACCACACTTTGAGAACCACTGCTTTAAGACAGTTATTTTAGACATAGTTTCCCTTGATCTTACCTGATATAAATCATCCTTGCTCTCAGAGAACTTCATTACTGTCTCTCATACTGAGTTCTTCACACTTTATGGCCTTACACGTCCCAGGTATGCAACTGGTCATGTGGCCGTGGTCCCTATCAAGAATATGTCACTTTTCCATGAACAGACATTTCTGCAAAGAAGACATCCAGATGGCCAACAGACACATGAAAAAGTGCTCCACATCACTCGGCATCAGGGAAATACAAATCAAAACCACAATAAGATACCACCGCACACCAGTCAGAATGGCTAAAATGAACAAGTCAGGAAATGACAGATGCTGGCGAGGATGTGGAGAAAGGGGAACCCTCCTACACTGTTGGTGGGAATGCAAGCTGGTGCAACCACTCTGGAAAACAGCATGGAGGTTCCTCAAAAAATTTAAAATAGAGCTACCCTATGACCCAGCAATTGCACCACTGGGTATTTACCCTAAAGATACAAACGCAATGATCCGAAGGGGCACGTGCACCCGAATGTTTATAGCAGCAATGTCTACAATAGCCAAGTTATGGAAAGAACCTAGATGACCATCACCAGATGAATGGATAAAGAAGATGTGGTATATATATACAATGGAATACTATGCAGCCATCAAAAGAAATGAAATCTTGCCATTTGCGACGACATGGATGGAACTAGAGGGTATTATGCTTAGCGAAATGAGTCAATCGGAGAAAGACAACTATCATATGATCTCCCTGATATGAGGAAGTGGAGATGCAATGGGGGTGGGAGTTAAGGGGGTAGGAAAAGAATAAATGAAACAAGATGGGATCAGGAGGGAGAAAAACCAAAAGAGACTCTTAATGTCATAAAACAAACTGGGGGGGGGGGGGGGAAGGGGTGTTGGGAGATGGTGGTGGGGTTACATTATATGTTTAAATAAAAAAAAATTACTAATATCCTTATAAGATCTGCCAGTGTACCCAGTTTAACATTAACTTATGGAGGTAAGAGTGCAGGAGCCTGGACGTCATAGCGAAGATGATTGTAATACTTTCGTGTAGGAATTCCCAATGACCAACATTTTCTGAACTCTCAAAAAAAAAAAAAAAGTAAATGAAACAAGATGGGATCGGGAGGGAGACAAACCAAAAGAGACTCTTAATGTCATAAAACAAACTGAGGGGTTTGGGGGAAGGGGTGTTGGGAGAGGGTGGTGGGGTTACATTATATGTTTAAATAAAAAAAAATTAAAAAGAATATGTCACTTCTCATCCAGAGCCACAGAGGACAGAGCTAACCTCTATGATGGAAAGGGCTCACAGGCATCTCTGTGATTAGAATGAGACTTGCCTAGCACCCAGACAAGTCACAGGTTAGAGACAGAACATCCAGGGAAAGGGATGTTAATTATCATTTAGTCTGACTCTCCCTACTCCTCTCATTTGAGAGTGAGGAAACCAGATGACTAATGAGTTCACCCAATTGAACCCAAGTTCAAGGTCACTCAATAAGTTATAGGAAAGTTATATGGGATCCATGAAAAGACATCTAAGTCATCTTCTGTCTACAGAGAACAGGATCATAAGCTCACAGAAGCAGTACCGAATGCAATAAGAGGTAGGTCTAATATGGTGTGTGTATCCCCTGAAAACAAACAGTGCAACTCAGACTGCATATTTCTACCTCTTCCATCCTAGAATAACTTTGATGGGAAACATCACTATTTACCACCCCCCACCCGCCGCCATGGTGAAATAGTCCTCATACTTAAGACATACCCGTTGGCTCCATCTCCAATGATAAACCCTCATTTCTAGGAGATGACAGGGAGAGGTGAAGTGAAGGTCAACTAGAATACACATCCTGCCACTTCTTTGGTGTAAACATTCACTATCCATAGTGAACATCCAGATGTCAGCAGAGAAACGGTCAAGAAACCACAAAGAACTGACTTGGCTGACCCCCACTGATGTTCTAAGATTTGGTGCAGTGTCAACATCTGGTCTCAAGCTCTGTTCAATCTGGTACCAATTGATGGGATGGCACTGATGCTTTCGAAGCCACATGCAAGGACGAGGCTGCTGGGGAGGAGGTGTGGGGGGTGGCAGAGTCTTCACGGTAGGAAGAAAGGCTGGAAAGTTCAGGGAGGACAGAACCTGGGAAGCCTGGTTTCTGTTTTCTTGTCTGCCCGCTCTGGAGCTGACTGTTTAGGACAATGGGTCAGGCCTGGAAACCACAGGCATATGTCTCCAAATACCTTGTTCCATTTGCTCAGCCTCAGAGTACCCACCCCTATCTCTGCCCCTAAAACAGTCCACAGACCCTATAGAAAAACTACTAACATCCCCTCCCTTTTTCACCACCATGAGTTTTGTCCCTTTCTGCTCCCCCCTCAGCTTCTCCAGAAAACCACCTCTGACTCACATACCTACCTGCCACCCTCCAGGAAACTTTTAGGCGTAATTTCTTACAGTGGGTTGAGTGCCTTCTCTATCGTGAGCATTTTATCTTCTGCTTTTAGTGATCAAAAGCAGGTGCTTTATTTCCTTGGCGAGATTTGGCTCATGTTGTTCTCATTACTTGCCCAGTTCTTCCAGTTTCTCCCATTCCCTGTGGGGCACTAGCTGTTTAGGTTACCAGGAAGACAGGTCAGTACTCCTGAACTGCTCCCCTGCCCTCCTCTCCCCCTGCATGTTAGGTCTGAGCCACTCTCAGAATGCTGCTAACAGTTTGGGAAAGCTTGAAAAGATAGGTCGGGGAAAGGTCTAGAGAGGCATCCTCAAGAAACCATAAGGGCAGGTGTGCATGGTTGCTATGGTTACCAGACCTTGGCGCCCTAGCCACCTCCTCCTAACGAGACAATCCTCTGTGAAGCACCGAGACCCTCAGGTGCTCAAATCCAATTCAGCCCAAGAGCAGGGAGAGCAGTGACGGTCCTAACAGCCAGCTTGTCACAGTGTCACAGCCTAGGTAGAGGTCACCAGGGCTGTAAGCGTAACACATGGAAAAAGCCACCTTAAAATACTTGTTAAGATTAGAATGAAATTAAACAGTGAAGTCAAAGCCAAATGTTCCCTGCACTCTCTGTTTTGCTTTGTTTCTGTTTCCTCTTGAACAAGGACTGACATCACATCTGCCTGTGTGGTGCCCGTGTGCCTGGCAGCCAAGCCTTTGGATGCAAAGAGGGCTGGGGCAGTGGGGAAATAAGGGAGCTAGGACTGCAATCAGGACAGTCTCTTCTTTCTACCTGAGCCTCAAACTCTGGTTTTCCAGGCTCCAGATGGTGATCATGATTGTTAAAAAGCAAGCGTAATCCCTGTTAATGAGGATAATAAAACTGAACAATTCATGAGCACCAGCAACATATGGGGCCCCCCACAAAACACAGATTTACCCTGCATTATCAGGAAATGAAGTTTTCCACATCAGTGAATTTTCTGGGAAATTAGGGCTTACCTCTTTGGCTTCCATATTTCTTCTGAAGATATTAACCATTTGCAATGGAAATAGGTGTCAAAGATGTGGGACCCTTTCCTATCTTCCTAAATGGTTTGTCCAATATCACAAACACCATTCTTTTTCTGGATGTGTCATTATGAACATGCAATGGTGCCCGGGGGGGAGGGGTGTCTCCATTTGTAACAGATTTGGGTTGTTACTAGGACAGCCCATTTCACCTTGGTGTAAAGTCAGCTGTATGACAGCTTGCTGCCCTTGATGATAAGCGCCTTAGGTGAGAACAAGGGCTTTCTATCCTTAATGGGGTATCCCCTACAGCCTTGCCACTCAAAAGGGGGTCCACAGATGAGCAAATCAGCACCTGGGAGGTGATCAGAAATGCAGACTCTCTGGCCCTATCCCTGACCTGCCGAATGAATTAGACTCTGAATTTGAACAAGATCTTCAGATAATTCACACACACATTAAAAGTAGGGAATGAGGGGCGCCTGGGGGGCTCAGTGGGTTAAGCCTCTGCCTTCGGCTCAGGTCATGGTCTCATGGTCCTGAGATCCAGCCCCGCATCAGGCTCCCTGCTCTGCGTGGAGCCTGCTCCACCCCCCTGCCTACTTGTGATCTCTCTCTGTGTCAAATGAATGAATAAAATATTAAAAAAAAAAAAAGTAGGGAATGATTACCCTCCAGCTGTGCTTGTCTCCGCCCAGTTCCATCACCGTCACCTGAGGATGCCTGTTGGCATCACAAGGACATGCAGACCCCAGAACCAGAACTTTCTGGAAGAGAAACCCAGGGATGGATTTTTTTAAAAATATTTTTATTTATTTATTTGACAGAGAGAGAGATCACATGTAGGCATAGAGGGAGGCAGAGAAAAGGGGAAGCAGGCTCCCCGCTGAGCAGAGAGCCCAATGCGGGGCTCGATCCCAGGACCCTGAGATCATGACCTGAGCCGAAGGCAGCGGCTTAATCCACTGAGCCACCCAGGCGCCCCCAGGAATGGATTTTTATCATACTCTAGGGGTCATTCTGACCGGCACCAATGCTGAATAGCCCACCGTAGATTTCGCTCCCTGGGGGGTACTCAGATTGTTTTCTACGTTAATGCCAATTCTTTGTTTCAACTTCTACTAACAAACCAAACCCACAAACTTTAGCAAAGCACAGGGACTTTTGACCAAACCTCCTGACGAAGGCACTTCTGCAGCTCCATCACCATTTCTTGAGGCTCCGAGAACTTGACTTTACATTCAGGGTGGGGAGTACTTCTCCATCCCAGCCCAGAGCCGCTCACCGTTTCGGGGCTTGCCAGGGTCATGGACCTGGGGCTTCTGCAGATGCGTCCACGTGGACAAAACTCAAATGCCCGTTGCCTCTTCAGTGTCCGTGGGCTTCTCCTGCTGCTCCTGGCATCTGGGGCCTGCGGGGGAACGCGGCCACCAGTGGCTGGAACCGGCAGTGGACACCTGACCCTGAACGCCAGACCACAACCTAGATATCCCCTGCTCTCACTCGTGAAACCGCTCCCCACACGGGAGCGGTAAAGACCACACACGTGGTCTTTATTAGTCTTCATTAAATTGAATGGCATTCTTGTCTTTGTGTTTCCTGGGTATCTTGTCTCCTCCTGCACTAGCAAGCTGACAGGTATAAGTCCTTTTTGTCTAAGCAGATACAATCCCATTTCTATTTTCTGACACAGCAGTTAAGATCTCTGGCTGTACTAAATGAAAGAAGCCAGACACAAAAGGCCACATATTGCATGGCTGCATTGACATGAAATGTCCCCAAAAAAACAAATCCATAGAGATAGGAAGTAAATTCATGGTTGCCAGGAGCTGGAAGGAGTCGGGAATGGGGAGTGACTGCCAGCAGGTACCAAATTTCTTTTTGGGGGTGACAAAAATAAAATGCAGAATGAGTGGTGATGATTATATAATCTTGTGATTATAATAAAAACCACTGATTTTAAAAGATAGAGATCTGAACTATATCTCAATTTTTATAAAGACCTTGGGTTTTAGAATCAGGCCATCTGGGTTCAAATCTGGCCTCTGCCACATCCCAACTGTGTTACCTTGGACACGCCAATTAACTTCTTCAAGACCCAGCTGCGTAGTCTACAAAGAGGATGATAACAGTACTTATATCATAGGTTTGTCATGAGATTTAAATAAGATAAGCTTTGTACTATGCCTGGTACATTATAAGTGCCAATACATGTTCATGGCCAACTTTGAATTCAACAATTCTCAAATTTCAAAATGCATGAGGATTACCTGGGGACCTTGGTAAAATGAATGCCCCTTAGACTAAGGTTTATAAGCCTGCAGTTGGCTTCAGAATCCGCATTTTTAAATAAGCTTGCCATTCTGATACAGATGGTCTGAATTGATACTAAGATAAATACTGTCCTACACTCTTATAAAATGAAAAAATTGATAGCAAATGTTTTAAGAATTATGTGTTATCTTCCCAGTTAAGATGTAGAAAACTGGAAAGAACATGACTCCTACCCTTACAGCCAAAAAATGTTGGACAATCTGCAAATTCACAACTTTTCTTGAACCCATCAGAGAGCTAGGACTGAAGGATAACAGCTAACCCCAAATCCAAGGAAACTACAGGCACCTCCAGAGAGAGAAAAATATAAGCACTTGATTATCTGGGGTCAATGCCACTGGACCCAGATAAGAATAATTCAGCTAAAAATGTCAACACATTGCTAAAGGCTGAGCTTAGGCCAGCAAGAGACTATAGAACCCATGGGGACATAGACAAAGGCAAATTCCTACCCTCTCATGGGTTTTCCTCCACAGACCTCATTAAGTATATACAAAAAAGATGGAGAACAGGACATGAGTCTTCAGATAGCATCCTATGTTCTATAGGCCCAGGGAAAAGGAGTAGCTCTGGGAAATGCATGAAATTCCACCTGGATTCTTTTTTTTTTTTTTTTAATTTTTAAAGATTTTATTTATTTATTTGACAGAGATCACAAGTAGGCAGAGAGGTAGGCAGAGAGAAAGAGGAGGAAGCAGGCTCCCTGCTGAGCAGAGAGTCCAATGTGGGGCTCAATCCCAGGACCCTGAGATCATGACCTGAGCTGAAGGCAGAGGCTTAACCCACTGAGCCACCCAGATGCCCCTCCACCTGGATTCTTATCCCTTATCAAATCTAGCCTTGAAATGTTGGCAGAATGGCAACAACCCCATCACTCTTAGGGTGCTGGTAAAAAAGTTATGGAAGCTGGGGGAAAGGAGCTAGGAGTGGAGGGGCAAACTCTATACCTTGGGAAGGAGCAGGAATATGTCCTAGACCCAGCCCTATAGCTAAAGGTAAAGGACAAGCACTACGAAAGCACCACTTCCAAGATCCAGAGACACTAAGACCTGTCTACAACTGAGACTTAATCAGAACATAAGAGAATGCTTCCCCACCACCAGGCCAATGAGCATCTAGTAATAAGTGATAGTATTCTACTGCTCAATGGGTGCAAAAGCATGGGAGACGCCCCCACAGAAGCATAGTGTGAAGGGAAGGTCTACACCCGAGGGTAGAGCAGACACTGGGGGAAAAATACCTTCCAGCAAACCAGCCACCACCCTAAACCCCAGAGGAATTTAAAAACTGACCCAACAAGACCCAAACTGGTTCAACTGGTAAGGTAAGTAGGCAGACTCAGTCCCCCACACTAAATGCTAAGAATCAGAAAGACATGCCCACTTCCAGGTGTAATGACTATTTAACTGGGTCTCTGATACCCTATACAAGACCTCTGGGTTTCATCAAAAAATTATACGGTATATGAGGAAATAAGAAAACAGAAACACTGTCAAGAGGCAAAGCAATCAACAGAACCAGACTTGGAGATGACACAGATGTAAGGACCATCAAATGGAATTTTTTTTTTTTAAAGATCTTATTTATTTATTTGAGAAAGAGAGAGAGAGCACAGAAGGAGAGTGAGAGGGAGAAGCAGACTTCCCACTAAACAGAGAGACCGATGTGGGACTTGATCCCTAAAATTATGACCTGAGCCGAAGGCAGATGCTCAACTGACTGAGCCACACAGATGCCCTCAAACAGGGAATTTTAAGTAAATATAATTACTATATTAAAAGCCTCTAGGGGAAAGATGGGAAACACACATGATGAGATGGTTAACTTACATCAAGAGAGGGAAACTGTAAAAAAGAATCAAATGGAAATGCTGGAAATGAAAACCTTACTCAGAGAAATAAAGAATGCTTTCAATGGGCACATCAGTAGGCTTGAAATACCCAGGGAAAGAATAAGTAAATCTAAAAATAGATTAGTAGAAATTATCCAAACTGAAACCCAAAGGAGAAAAGAGTTAAAAAAAAAAAAATAGGGCACCCAGGAACTGTGGGACAATATTGAACATGCTAATATGCATGTATTTGGAATCCCAGAAGGAGGAAACACAGCAGAAAAATATTTCAAGAAATAATGTATTTATTTATTTATTTTTAAAGATTTTATTTGACAGAGAGAGAGAGATCACAAGTAGGCAGAGAGGCAGGCGGGGGTGGGGGGTGGGAAGCAGGCTCCCTGCTGAGCAGAGAGTCTGATGTGGGGCTCGATCCCAGGACCCTGAGACCATGACCTGAGCTGAAGGCAGAAGCTTAACCCTCCGAGCCACCCAGGCACCCCTTAAGAAATAACGTATTTAAACTTATCCTCATTTATTCCATTTTCAGTGCTCTTTATTTCTTTGCATAGATTCAAGAGTCTTTCTGATATCATTTTCACTTGCCTGAAGAACTTCCCTTGACATTTCTTTTACTCCTAGGTCTGCTGGAAGCAAAATTCTTTCATTTTTTGTTTGTCTGATAACATTTTTATTTCTCTCTCATTTTCAAAAGATATTTTTCTTGGGTATGGAATTCTGGGTTGACATTTTTTTTTTCTTTCAACAATTTAGGAATGCTATTCCATTGCCTTCTGGCTCATATAGTTGCCGATAAGAAGTCTGCTATAGCTGTTATCTAAATGCATTGTGTCTTTTTTCTTAACTGTCTCCAAGAATATCTCTTGGCTTTTAACAGTTTGAATGATATGTATAAATGTGTGTGTTTTGGTATTTATCTTGCATGATGTTCTCTGTTGGTGTTCTCTGAGCTTCTTGGATCTGTGGTTTGGTATCTTAATTTTGGACCTATCTCTGGTTGTTAGGAGGATGTATTATTTTTTAAGCTGAGAACTGACAAATCAGTAAATCTTAGCCAGAAAAAGAAAGATTGAGAAGTGAGTTTCAGAAAAGAAGATTCTGAGCAAATGGAAGAAATAGCATGGTTAATGGCCTACGGATGAGAGATTCTCACATTTAAGGCAAACAAAAAAGACCATTATAGTTAAGTAAAAAAGGGTGAATGGGAAGGTGCAGTAGATAAGGCTGGACAGACAGGGGATACATTTTGGAAGACTGTGTAACACACATTAGCCATTTATTCTTAGGGTAGACATTGAAGGCTTTTAAGCAGAGAAATGACATAATCAGATATCAATTCTTAAATTCCTAATTCATAATGGTCATCCTGCCTACAGAGTAGAGAGTATATTTGTATATAATGTCTTAGAGGCAAGGGCCCACACATTTCCTTGGATAAAGTCTCAAGCTCTGGGCTCCTCTTTTCTATCTTCCTTTGCTATACCTTCTGTTACCTACTACATACTTCCTAGTCTTCCTGCAAAACTTGGTTCATTCATTTGAGTCTTGCTAAATGTATATCAGTATTCTCTTTTCTCCATACAGTTCAATTATATTTACCAGTCTTTTTTATTATTAGATGTGGCCTGAGTTCTGTCCATTACGAGCAAAAAAATAAACTTTTTACTACATCACTAAGACTTAGGGATACTTAGTTACAGCATTTAGCCCACTCTGACAAACACACAAAGCAACCAACTAATCACAAATAAACTGTTTTTTAGATGACTAGTAAATTCCTTGAATCAATATATTATTTATATTTGGATAAATAAATATAAATATTAAAATATAATATTTGTAAAATATTATATTTTATAAAGAAGGATAAGAATAGATAAGTAGAAGTTTGTGTATTCTCCCAACTCACACAACATTGAGGGCCACATAATTTACCAATCTACCTCTAGGAAGTCTCTGACAAAACTCCTGGGATTCGTGTTCTTAATTAAGCATGAGCAGAACAAGAGGAAGTGCCTTGATTTTATAACAGGAGGACAAAAATCCCAGTTCCTCTGGTCCACACGACCACACGACCAGAGAGGTCAATAATTTTCCATGTTTTAATCTGAAAAGCAGGAATAATACCAGTCTTCAAGGGTAATGCGTTACACAGGAAGGATTAAGTGAGGCAATATCTCTGTAGTAGATTGCTGTAAGCACCCATATCTACAGCCTTTATCAAGTAGCTTTGCAACTGCTCTAACAAAAGGAATGAAGCACATTTCCACATACCTTGACATGGAGTTCATCCCTGTGACTTCCCCTGAGGGGTCTATGAATGTATGAGGACTAGCATGTTTCTGCTTGCTCTCTTGTGCCTCTTCTGCCACCTGAGGACATGTCTGGGTTGGCTTGTTGAAAGATAGGAGACATGGATCAGGGCTGAGTCACCCAAGTCACTTCAGCTTAAGGCCATCCTAGATCAACTGATAGCAGCCCATCTCCAACTAAGTAAGCAAGGCTAGCCAAGATTCACAGCCACCTAATAACTAACACTTATTGTTGTATGGCAATGAGATGGCACGGGTCTTTGTTACATGGTGTCATTTTGGCAACAGATAACAAATAGAGTCTGTGAAATTAAGTCCCAACAAAATGTAAGGTACTACACAAATGTAAGTATTAAAGCTCAGAAAAATTATATATATATTATATAATTATGTTTATATAATTATATATTTATATACCTTTTATGTATATTTGTATATTCTATATAAGTATTATGCATATTAATATAACATTATATTAAATATAATTATATGTATCTTTCTTGAACTTTAATAGTTATAAGAGATAATATATATAGATTTTATAAATAAATTAAGTGTATTAATATATATTATTATATATAATTAAGTTGTATTTTATATATATATATTTCCAAGGACTCTGTTTGCCTATGACATATTAGAGTCTATAAAAAAACATCTCATTAAATCCTTACTCAGGGACGCCTGGGTGGCTCAGTGGATTAAAGCCTCTGCCTTCAGCTCAGGTCATGATCCCAGAGTCCTGGAATCGAGCCCCGCATCGGGATCTCTGCTCAGGTGGGAGCCTGCTTCCCTCCTCTCTCTCTGCCTGCCTCTCTGCCTCATTGTGATCTCCATCTGTCAAATAAATAAAAATAAAAATAAATCTTTTAAAAAAATAATAAATCCTTATTCAGAGTCATGGAATCAAAGTCTGAGTTGGTCAGAACCTTGGAGATGGTCTAATCTACTCTGCTACTCAGGTATGTAGTCTTTTCTTTTCTTAGCCATATTGGTTCTCGTTTTCGTGTACCAACAGATTTGATTTCTCTAGCTCCTCTAAGCTGAAACTTCCTTACATCTTTCCCTCTCTCTAGAAATACCTGTGTGGAACCCAGGAGGATCTAGTTCCATCCTTCTCAGTTGGCCACTCCTCTGCCTTGACATCTGTCACCTATGCTCTGGATGTGCTGTGATTTACAATTTTTCCAGATGCCTTCAATATGCAGCCACTTTACAAACTAAAAGTTGCTAATGCCGTATCATTCATCACATTTTCCTGCGTATTGCATTCATCTTAAAGACCCAGCTTATTGCATACAAGAGCACTCTCTCTGAATATGGAAGGGCTGGTCTACAAAAGCTCATTAAATAAGCATCCTCCTGGATTTCCAAAGGAATGGAAAACCACAAAAATAAATTGGGAGAGAAATCAGGCAAGCTGTTTTTTATTTTGTGAAGGAAGGAAGAAATTATTTAGCCTCACTCGGGGCTCCTTTAGATACCTCACACATTATTATCGCTGAACAAATGCTTATTATTCTTCTTTGCAATGAGGTAACCTGAGATGGACCTTTTCCGCCCTAAAAGGAATCAGGAGTACTTCCAAGTCCCATTTCTGCATCCTAAATGGTATTTTCACCTTAGCAGATGAAGGATCTTCTTTTCTCTAACCTAGAAGGCAGGAGGCAGAGTGCCGAGTGCCTGTCTACAAAAATGACAAATCAGACATGACATACATACAGACCTATTACTTCTGTCATATTTCTCCTCTTAACTTTTCTCAGCAATTAAGGTTTCCATGAGCCTCCCACTCCTTTTCAAATCCTGCTCGTGAGGCAGTTGTAATTAAATTCCCTTGATTTCCCAATGCTGCTTCTTTGTAAAATAACTTTATCTTAGAAAAGTTCCCTTTCTACATTTCCCTACACACCCTTTCCTGACTTGGACTGTGATGGTGAACAAAATCTTTTCCTCCCTCTCTTCCATGCCTAAATTTAGGTCAAGCACTGCATCTTCCAGGAAATCCTCCCCAATCACCTCATTTTGACACCCTCCCTCTGGGCTCCCACACCCCTTTCTATACACTTCTATCATATTCACCACGCGGTCCGATAGTCATCGGGGTCTTACTGTCTTCCACACTCGGCTGCACACAGAAGACAGGCTCATGCCTCGGTTGCCTTGTATCCTTGGAGCCCGACTTACCAGTTGAATGTGGAAGGAAGAACACTGACCAGTTGCTTACATACCATCATAGCAACGATTTTGTTCCCCTTGATGGTAGGCTCAATGTGCAAAGCTAAATCAAAGATTGCCTTTGTTCCTGCCTCGTTAGCATCACAAAGAGAATTTATCATGGAATCTTCTGAAATCATCAAATTATCAAATAACTTTTGGGTAACTGGTTTGGGGCCAGATTTATACAAAGCACTATGGTGGGGGGCGATGAGGGGGCTAATAAGAAAATATAAAACTAAGTCTCAGACAATAGGAAACATATCATCTAGTTGGAGTTTTTTTGTTCTGTTTTGTTTTGTTTTGTTTTGTTTAGGGGGAAGGGGCAGAGGAAAAGGGAAAGAGAGAATCTTAAGCAGGCTCCATGCCCAGCATGGAGTCTGACATGGGACTTGATCTCACCACCCTCAGATCATGACCTGAGCCGAAATCAAGAGTTGAACAACTGAGGTTTTTGGGTCGCTCAGTTGGTTAAGAGTCTGACTCTTGATTTTGACTCAGGTCATGATCTCGGGTCCTGGGATTGAACCTCATATCAGGCTCTGTGCTCAGCAGGGAGTCTGCCTGAGGACTCTCTTTCTCCCTCTCCCTCCGTCCCTCCCCCAACTCGTGTGAGTGCGCCCATGTGTTCTCTTTCTCTCTCTCAAATAAATGAATAAATCTTAAAAAAAAAAAAAAAAGAGTTGGACACTTAACCAACTGAGCCACCCAGGTGCCCCTATGTATTGAGAGATTTAAATATATGCATATAAAACACTAACTTTACATCAGAGTCTGTGAGTGTGAATAAATTATATACACAGTATAGCAAGGGGAGAAATTCAGAGGGGAGAGTGCAGGAAAGGAGGAAAGTTGGAAGGCTTTTGAGACAGTTTTACAAAAGCAGCTAGATTTGGGTCTTGAAGGAGAGTAGGACCTCAGGACAGGGGAGAGGAGAGGGAACAGGCTTTGCAAGGAACAGCATACACAAAGGTATGGAGACAGGATCTGTGCAGTCTCTTCGGATTTGGGGAATAAATGAGTAGACGTGCCTGGCTAGGATGAAGGCCCCATGATGAGGAATAATGGGAAATTGGGTTCCAAAGCCAGACCAAATTATCTTGACTTGCCCCCCAATAAAAAGAACTGTCTAAGTCACCTACTTTGAAAAGGCCCCATCAAATCCATGTCTTGCACAGGAAATGTGCACTTAGCGGGGAATGTGCAGTGTTACCATAACTCAGCCACCACCAATTACTCTTCAAGAGCACCATGTTAACTCTTGGTTAACCAAAGGAAATTTCTCTAGTCTGTGCCCTCCCTAACTCAACCAGCCAGTACATATGGCACCCACAGCGTCCTGCTCTCTGTACCAAACTCCCTAAATCAAAAATGAAGGAGACAGAGTTCCTCACTTTCCTTTTTTTTTTTTTTATTTTATGTATTTATTTGACAGAGAGAGAGAAATCACAAGTAGGCAGAGAAGCAGGCAGAGAGAGAGAGAGAAGCAGGCTCCCTGCTGAGCAGAGAGCCGGATGTGGGGCTCGATCCCAGGACCCTGAGATCATGATCTAAGCCAAAGGCAGAGGCTTAACCCTCTGAGTCACCCAGGTGCCCCAGGAATGTATTTTTTCATCTTCTTCTTCTTTTTCCATACTTCTCTCTCTTCTACCATTTCTTAGGCTCAGGATTATTTTAGGAATTCCACCAGACTCCAGGCCTCCTGTAGCCTTCCCTTGTTAAACACATTTTAAACATGCTTGTAGATTTAAAAAGAGGAAAGAAGAAAACAAGCCAGTAAATAGTTTGGAGGTGAAAGGGTTAACTTTGGAGAGCCTTCCATATAATGTTAGATCTTCAGCTATTCTCTCCTCAGTGGTTAAGAGTTGGCTCCATCTGCCAGCAAACTTCCTTTGCATCTCCCTCTGATGAGAAATAAGACAGGTCTCTTATTGTCTAAACAAAGGGTTGAATCCTTGGCTACACCAAAACAGCACCATCCAACTCACCCTTCTGAGCCAGACTTCGAGCAGCCCCCGAGCCTGCTCTGAAATGGGACAGCATGCCTGGAAAACCCTCCCTCTTCCCATGCCAGGCCATGTGTCTCCATCATTCCTGAACTTCCACCTGCTCTGTAGTCCTTTAGGATTTCAGAGACAAATAATTAAATGTTTCCCTTCATCTGATACCGTCTTCTCGTGAAAGGCTTTGGCCACTTTCCCTGATAGATCACCACCCCTTCTCCAATACAGACTCTGACTTCTCCTTCGCTCCTCACCAGACTCTGACTTCTCCTTCACTCCTCACCCGTAAACATATGCACCCTTGAACTATACTTACTGTAAACAGCCTACATTTCAACTCCTCTGTGGCATCCTAAAACCTCTCTGTGGGCCTAATACCCTTGGGTTTGTTGGGATCCTGGGGCCCAGCCCTGTTGGGGTTGTTCTCGTGAGTGGATCGGGACAAGACTACGCCAAAGAAGCAATCACACTTGATCTTCTCACTTAATAATAACTGCAAAAACCAATATTTCCAGAGCATTTGTAAAATGCTTTCATATCCATGACCTGTTTTTTCATCATCCTAACCCCGTAAAGTAGGATTTCCTTGATCCTCTCGGAATAAGAAAATGGACGTTAAAGCAGGTGAAGTAACTTGCCTTTGGTCAAGCAGTACGTGTCGCTATGAAATCTTTTTAAGAAGAGCTCTATCTAGATCCTTCACCTGACCCCATAAACCAAAATGAATTTCAGACAGATTAAAGACTTAAAAAACAAAACTATTAACAAAGGGAGAAAATGTAGTTGAAGATTTGCCTGATCTCTGGACAAGAAAGATTTTTCAGGCATAAAAACACTGGAGGGGGCGCCTGGGTGGCTCAGTGGGTTAAGCCGCTGCCTTCGGCTCAGGTCATGATCCCAGGGTCCTGGGATCGAGTCCCGCATCGGGCTCTCTGCTTAGCAGGGAGCCTGCTTCTCCCCTCCCCTCTCTGCCTGACTCTCTGCCTACTTGTGTGATCTCTGTCTGTCAAATAAATAAATAAAATCTTTAAAAAAAAAAAAAACACTGGAGGAAGTAAAAAAAGGAAAAAATCATTCCATCAGTCTACATAAAAACGTAGATATTACATATGCCCCAAAGCCAGATAAAAACCCAACAGCTATCTGAGGAGAAACTGCCTGAAAAATCACCCAGCTGTTGTGGCACACAGACAGCCATGCTCAGGCACCGGCTGGGGCCAGATCTAGAAAGTGGGACTTCGGTTCAATGCAAGCCACTTCCAAAGTTGCTCACCAGCTCTCTAGTTGAGGGACATTTGAGCGGCCCATGGCCAAATCTTCATAGAAAAGACTGGAAGCTCACCCAAAAGGTAATAGTGGTTACGGAATTATACATTACTTTTACTTTCTTCTTCATACTTTTCTGTATTTTCCATGTTTTTGTCAAAAGCATCATAGTCAGAAAAGAAAGATTTTATACTCAGAAGGACAGGGTTTTGATTTTAAAATGAGGGCTGGGGCGTCTGGGCGGGTCAGTCAGTTAAGTGTCCCAACTCTTCGTTTGGGCTCAGGACATGATCTCACGGGTTGTGGGATGGAGCCCAGCTCAGCAGGGAGTCTGCTTCAGATTCTCTCCCTCTGCCCCTGCCCCTACACACACTCTCTCTCTCAAATAAATAAATATATCCTTAAAAAAATAAGAATGGTCAAAAAATTAAAAAATTTAAAAAAATAAGAATGGTCAAAGGATTTCTGTTTTACTTAATCATTCTTGGTTTTACCACCACACATCTTCCCAGAGGGACGGCTCTAATGTTTTCATGGTTTACTTACAGACATTTGAGGTGGGCCATTACTTTCAGAACAAAACAAAGCTTTAAATTACACACATCCACAGAGAATACTGTTTTTGGTTTGCTTTCTGAGGTCTTTGCTTCCTTCGGGGTTTGGGAGGAACCTTCCAATTTGCTTCTCTTAACAACTGCATTGGAAGGAAGAAGCAGCAGGGGGTGGTGGGGAGGAAGCTCCCACTTACTGTTGGCACCACATGGGGTGGGTCAGAGGTTTCACACCAGTGCATCAGCTGTGATAGGTGACAACGCCATGTGACAGACAGCAAGGTTCAGAGTCAAGCACCTTGATGCTCATCTAGTAAGAGCTGGACACAGGATTCACTCCAAGTCAGTTTGGCCCCAAAGCTTGGCTCATTCATCTACACCTCACTGTTCAGTCGAGCTACGTTCACATCCTGCGGCTCAGTCAGTCTGGGGCAGCTGATCACTGGAAATGCCTTGGTCTGTAACGTGCAGTTCAGCCAAGCATGGGCTGAGAGTCAAGAGACTGTGTCCTAACATCAGCTGTGTCCAAGGGGCCAGATGACTTTGGACAAGTTTGTTTTCTTTCCCACAGAAGCAGTGGCTGGGACTAGTGGTTTCAAACAGGCTTTCCCGCTCTGAAACTCTGACTCCCTAATATTCGTTTATGCATGTAACAATGGTGCTCTCCACAAGCCAGGGCTCTCCTTTCTCCTTCAAGGGCAGAGTTCTTTAAACAGTTCCCCATGATTGCCTTACCCAGAACCACTGATGAAGTCCAGCTCATTTACTAGGGCATTGTTTAACTGCAGAAGACCGGTAGCCATCTAAATGCCACCAGTTACATGAGCTATGGCAAAGCAGTACCAACAAGAAAAAGAATTGGGAGATTTGGCCAACACTTTTGATGTTCACTTGGCTTCCAGTATCCCACATTCTTACATTTTTCTCCTTACTCCCTGGCTATCCCATCTCAGTCTCCTTTGCTGCCCCTTCCTCCTCTTACCAACCTCTAAATGTTAGAGGGACCCTGGAATTGGTCCTGGCCTTCTCCCTACATTCTTTCTCTGCATTCAATCTCTGATGCTCCTTGGAGCCCAGGGGTTACAATATCATCTGATGACACCCAAATTTCTTATCTCCAGTGCTAAGCTAAGCCATGCCCTCCAGATTCACACACCCTATTGCCTTCTAAATGTTGACACTGGGACATGAAACAGGCAGCCTGAGTTTAACACACCTGAGCCAGAAAATAGCAATGGCCACACTAGCCCCTCCGTACCCACGGCTCTTCATCTTAGTCCATGCAAAACATTCACCCATTCAGATCAAAAATCTTGGAATCATTTTGCTTCCTTTCTCTCACACCCCACATTTGGTAGATTCTGTTTGCAAAATATAAATCTGTTAGACCAAGCCACTATCACCTGCTTCCTGATTATGGCTACATCCACTGGGTCACCTGGTCACCCTCAATTCTACTCTTGCCCCCTTGACAGCCTGTTCACCTCACAACAGCCAGAAGGAACTTTATAAAACACCCATCAGTTATTATCCCACTGCCCAAACCATCAACAGCTTCATGTGTCACTTAGAATAAAAGCTAAATTCCTCACACAGCCTCAGGGCCTGTGGGCTATGTCCCCTGCCCACCTCTGTGACTTCATCTTCAATCACACCTCATTTTCCCATAGCCACACCTTCCTGTTCCTTTAAGAGGTCAGGCACATCCCCCCAGCCCTGGGATCTTTTGTCCATGCCCCCACTCTTCCCCTTTATGTCATCCCCCAGGCTGGCCTTCCCTGACCAACTTAGCTAAAAGGAACCCCCATTAGGATCTAAAATCAATGTACAGAAGCCCACAGCATTTTTATACATTAATAATGAAGCAATAGAAAGAGAAGTCAAGAAATCAATCCCATTTACAATTTCACCAAAAATAATAAAATACTTAAGAATAAACTTAAATAAGAAGGTGAAAGACCTGTACTCTGAAAACTGTAAAACACTGATGAGAGGAATTGGAGATGACACAATGAAATGGGAAGATATTCCATGCTCCATGCTCATGGACTGGAAGAACAAATATTGTTAAAATGTCCAAACTATTCAAAGCAATCTATAGATTTACTGGAATCCCTATCAAAATACTGACAGGATTTTTGACAAAACTAGAACAAATGATCTTAAAATTTATATGGAACCACAAAAAAACCCAAAGAGCCAAAGCAATCTTGAAAAAGAAGAACAAAACTGGAGGCATCACAATTTCAGATTTTAAGTTACACTACAAAGCTGTAGTGATCAAAACAGCGTGGTACCGGCCAAATGGCAAAATAGGCAAAGGGAAAATGATGGTCTCTTCACCATATGGTGTTGGGGAAACTGAACAATTACATGCAAAATAATGAAACTGAACCACTTTCTTATACCATATACAAAAAGAAATTCAAAATGGATGAAGACCTCAATCTAAGACCCAAAACCATGAAAATCCTAGAAGAGAGCACAGGGAGTAATCTCTCTAACATCAGCCATAGCAACTTTTTTCTAGATATGTCTCCTGAGGCAGGGGAAATAAAAAATAAAATAAACTACTAGGGGTGCCTGGGTGGCTCAGTTGGTTAAGCGACTGCCTTTGGCTCAGGTCATGATCCTGGAGTCCTGGAATCGAGTCCTGCATTAGGCTCCCTGCTCAAGAGTCTGCTTCTCCCTCTGACCCTCCCCTTCTTGTGCTCTCTCTCTCTCTCTCTCTCTCTCACACACACATTTTCTCTCTCTCAAATAAATAAAAAAATAAAATCTTTTACAAATAAACTATTGGGACTACATCAAAATAAAAAGCTTCTGCACAGCAAAGAGAACCTTTGGAATGGGAGAAGATATTTGCAAATGACATATCTGATGAAGGGTTAGTATCTAAAATATATAAAGAACTCACCCAAATCAAACCAAAAACCAAATAATCCAATTAAAATGTGGGCAGAAGACCTGAACAGACATTTTACCAGTGAAACCAGACAGATGGCCAACAGACATATGAAAAGATGCTCAACATCAGCCATCACATCAGGGAAATGCAAATATGAAAACTACAATGAGATATCACCTCACACCCGTCAGAATGGCTAAAACCAAAAACACAAGAAGCAAGAAGTGTTGGTGAGGATGTGAAGAAAAAGGAACCCTCATGCACTGTTGATGGGAATGCAAACTGGGGCAGCCACTATGGAAACCAGTATGGAGCTTCCTCAAAAAAATTGAAAATAGAGCTACCCTACAAACCAGTGATCACACTAGCGCGTATTTAGCCAAAGAATACGAAAACACTGATTCGAAGGGATACATGCACCCTTATGTGTATAGCAACATTATCTATAATAGCCAAGTTATAGAAGCAGCCCACGTGCCCATTGGTTGACGGATGGATAAGGAAGATGTGACAAATATATATATAATGGAGTACTATTCAGCCATAAAAAAGAATGGCATCTTGCTATTTGCAGCAACATGGATGAAGCTAGAGATTCTAATGTTAAATGAAATAAGTCAGAGAAAGACAAATACCATATGCTTTCACTTACATGTGGAATTTAATAAACAAAACAAATGAACAAAGAGGGGGAGGAAGAAACTGAGAAACAAAATTCTTAACTATAGAGAACAAACTGCTGGTCACCAGGAGAAAGATGGGGAAGGGGGGATGGAAAAAATAGGGGATGGGGATTAAAGAGTACTCGTGCTGGGATAAGCTCGGAGTAATGTACGGAAGTTTCGAGTCATTCTTTTGAACACCTGAACCTAATAAAACACTGCACGTTGACTATATTGGAATTAAAGTTGAAAACTTGATAAAAAATAAACATTGTCTAAAACATTTTAAAAAATAAAAAAACAAACATACCAGAATTAAAATAAAAATTAAACTAAATAGATAAATTTAAAAAACAGATACATAAATAAAAGAGCCCCATCACTTGCCCTCCTGAGGAAGCACAGAGCTTTGTGCTTCAAAACCTCTACAGGTTATAGCTCCCCTGCGCTCCTGGTGACTCCTGCTATCCCAGCCCTCCAGGCTGCCAGTTCCAGATCATACCGGTCTCAGAATTGCACATCATTGCCTTGGACAAGGTGTTGAAAAAGTACGGCCAAAGTGTACCTTTCAGTCAGAGATGAAGGTGCTGCTATCCTGCCCCACTGCCTGTCCCTGGCCTGGCTCCACAGTACCCTAGACCCACAGACGTAGCTCGCTGGGTTCACAGACGGTGAAACATAAGACTAGAGAGTGAAGGGTTTGTCCAAGGTTGCAGAGGAGTTTAGGAAAGCACCAGGACTAAACTTCAGTTCCCCACATTCCTGGTTCCAGACTCTTTCTGGCTAGATCTCCATGCAAGGGCCCCTCCGTGAGCCTGCCCCTCCGCTCCAATCCTGGTTTTTAGAGGAGCTGAAGAGGAGGGAGGGGGAGAATGAGTTCACAACAGAGCAGCTTCTGGAAGTTCAGAAGGGGCACTGGTCTATCACGAGGACTGGGGGCCAGCCTGGGGGCACTCTTGGAACCTTCAGGAACACCCTAGTCATCTCAGACCTCGGCCTCTTTCATAGACTTCCACACCCGTCATTCCCTTCCCATGCCCCGCAGTCCCCTTACTGTAAGCTGACTACAGAAACCTCTCTTCTTTAGACAAGAAAAAGAAAACAAAGTAACATAAAAGCAGGGTACATTAAATAAAGCAACTCTTTGCTTCGCTGATGCACGATCAGAGGGAGGAATCCCCAAGAACACACCAGGGACAGGAGATTCCGTTTTTAATAAACGTATTCGTCAGAGACTACACACTCACACTCTTAGAGTCAAAATGAATGACAAGCTTTGGGAGTCACAGGTCTGATGGGGACAGAATCAAGAGGCGGCTATAGATGTCTTTCATGAAAAGCTTCAAGGACGTTTCTCTTCGGGGGTTTCCTATGCAGGACAGGAGGTGCTGGGCTCCTACGATCCAGCAGAGATGGGCAGAGAGTTTGCCGGCCCTGCGTGCCCTTTGTGTGGCGGAGCCAAAGGTCTGTCTCCAGGTAGCTGGGTTCCAGCTGTGTCCCAGCCTCACCAGACACATCCTGGGACTCTTCGGTCCAGGAACCTGCCGGGCTTGCTGGGCTCAGAACCACAGGTATCTGAGCGGCCTCCCCTGGATGACCTTAGTCAAGCAGTTCTTTTGGAAATCTCCTGGGACTGGGTTTAAACCCTGACAAATCTCGAACAGCTACTACTAATAAACCACACTCTAACTCACCAGCAAATCTGTTATGATGGGGCGCCTGGGCGGCTCAGTCAGTTAAGCGGCTCCTTTGGCTCAGGGCATGATCCTGGAGTCCTGGGATGGAGTCTCACGTCGGGCTCCTTGCTCAGTGGGAAGTCTACTTCTCTCTCTGCCTGCTGCTCCCCCTGCTTGTGCTCTGCCTCTCTCTCTCTCTCTGATAAATAAGTGGTGAAAAGAAAAATCAGCGATGAATACTGCATTTGCTATTTCTTGGGGGAAACATATTAGTGTCTCATTTTGCATTGCTGTTATACATTCTGTTTGTAACCCAGAACCATTACAAAACTGCACAAAAATAACAGCTACTACCTTTTGTTAAATACCTTCCCGGAGGCTGGGTACCCATTTATGTGGCCTGAATATCCGCTGAAAACCACCTTTATGCTCAAAGCCACCTTAGGACTATAATATGATTATCTCCATTTTACATGTAAGAAAAATGAAGGCAAGTTCGGAAGTTGCCAGTCATACCACTGAAAGTCATGTCCACCTCACTCCACGGCTCACATCTGCAGCACCAAATGACAAGGCCTCCCGCCGCTGAGTGTCTGGAGCATCCAGAGGATGTTACTTGGATAGTGAAAGAAAGGACTCTGTTGTGGACTCGAACTTCACCCTCTCTACTACTTAACCAAAGGGGTAGCAGCAAGCTCCAGATTGGTTTCACACTCCTACATCTGGGTGTGCAAAGACAACCCCCTTCAACAAGGGGGCTTTTTTAATTTAAAAAATTGCAGCTTTTATTTATTTTTTAAAAGATTTTATTTTATTTTATTTATTTATCAGAGAGAGAGAGAGAGCGCACCCATGCACAAGCAGGCAGAGGGAGAGGGAGAAGCAGGCTCCCTGCTGAGCAAGGAGCCTAATGGGGGACTCGATCCCAGGACCCTGGGATCATGACCTGAGCCAAAGGTAGATGCTTAACTGACTGAGCCACCCAGGCATCCCAGAATTGCAGCTTTTATATGGCATGCCAAGACAACTCTCAGTTGGCTCATTTGTTCTCTGAAGAAATCTTGATAACCTCATACTTCATAACACATACTATTAACTGGCAATGTAATGACATTCACTTAATTTGCTCCAACAAGAGTGATTCAGGACCCACGATGAGCTAGATACCATATGACTAGGTCTATATTCATAGAAGGCATTGTACATATTCATATAATGAGTGGGTCCCGAGCCGCTCCCAGTCTAGTAGGGAAAACGTGTAATTGTGGTGCATTATAATAAGAATTGTCATAAAAGTACAAAGACAGAATATCTGTCTGGAAGAATCCAAAGAGGCCCAACATTTAAATGGGATGTGGAATTTGAACTGGGTCCGGAAGAGTGAGCAGGAACTCACAAAGCCACAAGAGGATGAGAAAGAGAATCCAAAGGGTAAATAACGTAGGGAAGCTTGGCCCGCTGCAGGTGGCAACAGGCACCAGCCATCACCTATGTGGCTAGCTGGTAGCACAGGAGCTGGGGAAGGGAGGTCAGGCCAGGTCCTGAGGGTCTGGGACACCATTGGTACCTAGGACAACGGTGAGCCTTTCAAAGTTTCTGAGCAGAGGAGTGGAGCAATTAGAGAAGGCTTTCCTGACAATGAAAGATAACTCTGGAGGCTGTGTGGCCAGCAGATTAATAGGTATCTGGGTCTGGGTAGATTTTATGGCCCTGAATATTTAACTCAATGAATTTCCTAAACATGGAAAGTATGGTACATTTTCATGCATTTCTGCCTCTCTCCCTCTCTTTCTCTCTATGGCAACTAATCTTAATTATCACAGAATTTAGAGTTCAAGAAGCTATCTCACCTGTTTATCTTCAAAGGGAACAAGTCAAGGGTTTATGCTGAGTATTAAATGTGCATTTTTAGAGGGTTAAGTCTTAATTAAATAGCAACTAAAGCCAGATGCAGGTTACTGAAAGTGTCACTACCTGAAATGATAGGGGGAAAAATATTTTAAAAGTTGCCAATATTTTAAAAAGTTGAAGCATTGTTAATAAAGGAAGAGAAAATTCCTGTTAAAAGCCAACTCAGGGGGATTGTAAACAACAGAAATTTACTTCTCACAGTTCTGGGAGCTGGAAGTCCAAGATCAAGGTGCTGGAAGGGCCGTTTTCCAGGTCTCGGACTCCTTGCATCCTCCCAAGGCAGAAGGGGTTGGGGGCTCTCTGGGGCCTCTGTGATGGGACATTCATCCCATTCGTGAGGCTTCACCCTCAAAACCTAATCTCCTCCCAAAGTCCTCCCCTCCTTAGACCATCACATTGGCCTTTAAGATTCAACCATAGCATGGGTTCCATTTACTGCATGTAAACTCACGTCCCTCGGGGTCTCAGAATACCTTTCTCCATCACAAAGGAAGTCTGTAGAGGAAATATGATCCAGTAGACCCCCTTGTCTCTCCACACCTGCCATCTCCCACCACTTCCCCATCCCCCACCACATATATGGGCACACACCCAACACATGGCACGGGTGCTGTAGCCCAATTCTACCACTGTGGTTTAGCTGACACTGTAAGTTTAGACAGAGTCATCCCCAAAGCATGAAAACTGGGGTAACTACCCAGGACAGCAGTAAGTGGAAAGGGAAGCAATCTCAGTAGGATCAAACAAAAGGGGCGGACCCAGCACCATATAGAACTGTCTATATGGTCGGTTGGTCACGTATTCATTCAGAGATCAGCAGATGGAAGCCCAGCTCTGGCCCAGGCCCTGGGAATGTTGAGAAATCAGAAACAGCCCCTCTCCTCAAGAAACATCTATCTTTGTTGATGCTTCTTGTAATTCTGTAACTGCTTAAGTTGTTCAGAGGAGGAAACTGAGGTTCAGAGATGTCAATGCACTTCAAGACCAAGGACACCATGAGGGGAGAGACTGGGAATGAGACCTGGGGAGAGGTGAGCACTGAGCTACTGACTCAGAGCACAAGCTCAGGGGAGCACATATCATAAAAGAAGTCCCCAAGTCCAGGGGACAAATTTCCACACAGGGACCCCAGGTGAGGGGGCAGACCACTGCCTCGGCAGGAAGCAGCGCAAACCATTATGTTCCCCCAAAGACCACCTTATCACTAAAGCGCATGTGTGTGCAACACGCACACGCACATGCACACACACACAAAAGAACTGGACCTCCTAACCATAGTCAAGATATTTAGGAAGCAGTGCATATAGTAGTCAAAAGTGTGCAGCCGCTGGAGACACAAAGGCCTGGGTTCGAATCCCAGCTCTGCTGCTTACCGGCTGGGCAGGGCAAGCTGCTTGATCTTGCCACGTGTTAAGAATCCCCACCTCAGGGGGTGCTGTGGGAATTATATAAGGGACAATGCATGGAATGCATCAACATAGTGTCTGGTATTCAGTGATGATCAATTCAAGTGAGCTGTGACACTTCCCAAGTGAAAACATGATCCGTTCTCACCAGCGGGTTCCTTCTGCACCTGGATTCCCTCTCTGGGCCATCTCCCCCCACTCGCCCAAATCTGGAGCTACTCTCGGCCCCATTTCCCATAGGGTCACCCTTCACCTGCCAGCCACCACCATCATCCCAAGTAACATGGCTGCTATGATTCTGCACACACAGGTACTAAGCAAAGTGTTCTAGAAGATCTTTTTTTTTTTTTTAAGATTTTATTTATTTATTTATTTATTTGGCAAAGATCACAAGTTTGCAGAGAGGCAGGCGGGGGGGGGGGGGAAGCAGGCTCCCCGCCGAGCAGAGAGCCCGATATGGGGCTCGATCCCAGGACCCTGAGATCATGACCCGAGCAGAAGGCAGAGGCTTAACCCGCTGAGCCACCCAGGTGCCCCTAGAAGATCTTTAATTGGGCAAAGAAACCCTTATGAAGAAGGTACCATCATTGTTTCTATGTTGTCTTTGAGGAAATTGAGACTTGAGGGAAGAAACTAGCCCAGGGGGGAGGTTGGGGGATGCCTGGGTGGTGCAGTCAGTTAAGCCTTGGACTCTGGATCAGGCCATGGTCCCAGAGTTGTGGGATCAAGCCCAGAGCCCAGCTCAGTGGGGAGTCTGCTTCCTCTCTCTTCCCTTCCCCCAGCTCCAGCACTCTTTCTCTCTAAAATAAATAAATAAATCTAAAAAAAAAAAAAGAAGAAGAAGAAAAAGAAACTTGCTCAAGGTCACATAGCTATTGAGTGAGAGAGCTCAAATTTTATAGACAGTTTCATTCCAAAGCCCAGATGCTTAAACCTTCCACTCTATTTATTGCCTCTCCACCAACCAGTTGCTACCTAAGTCCGGTGGATTCTCCGTCTTTGTTCCTCCTGGATCTCTTCCCTGTCACTGGCCTGCAGGCACAGCCCGCTCTGCTAAAGTGCAGGGAGCCCTGTGGGCTCTGGGAAGGGAGCACTGTGGGCTTTTGGAAAGTGGCATGGGCCACGATGGGGGGCTCTGAATGCCAGGCTGATGTGGGGTTTGGTCAACACCATGTCTCTGAGCCTGAGAAAGGGTGTCGCCCAGCTGGGAGACACCCTGGGTTGGAGGTGGGGAGCAGGCAGCATCAGGGGCCAGGGAGGAGGCGAGCCCATCAGTCTAGGGGTGAGGTACCGAGAGCCTGAAGCGAGGGGCTGGGGGTAGGAATGAAAAGGCTGCATGCGACAGACATTACCTCACCAGGCACAAATACTCCCGAGGCTGGAACTTGGTTTAATAATTCTGTTACTAGGGCAACAGCAAAAGAATCCATCTCGGAGAGAACCCAGCGCGGCCCGTTTCTGCACAGAAGCACGCAGCTGTGGGCTGGGGGAGCAGGGGTGAAGGCGAGCGGCCAGATGACGCAGCAGGACGCACGCACCAGGATTTTCTCAGAGGCATTTTCCTGACCTTTCATCCTCTCTGGCTTTGGGGAGTGGAGAGACCTTTGCCTGAAATAAGCTGTCCAGGAAGGTAGAGAGCTTGCTCCAAGAAGCCGGGGGCTATGTGCACCCTGTGACAGGTTAGCGATCCTGCCCCCGACCCTTGGGACACTGGGGGTCTCGTGCAGAAGGGCTCAGACTGAGAGTCTGCCAGGCGACAGGAGCTAAAGCATTTATCACAAAGTTAACCAGTCGCTCCGCGAACTGCTCTCCCCCACTTTTGTCTCACTGGGACCACAGCCAGGCCATAGAGGGAACTTCTTCCGTCTGCCCAAGAAAGTGAAACACTAGGAAGACCCGGGCGCGGGTGTGGGCTTGTGGGCTCTGATGAGAAGGAGGGACACTCTTTGCAAGGCCCCTAGTCGAGTCAGCTTTCTTCTCAGGAGCTCCCTGGGTCTCGCCCCATTCGTCCTGGGAATATCACAATGACACACCTGTGTCCCTCTGACAGCTGGCCCTTCCGAAAAACAAACAGACTTTCAAAGATGCTAGGAACACTTTGAGACTTAGAGACCTTCTCATCAACCTCTCTCAGGATGAACGATTGCTACGCCAAAGGCCAAGACCTCTCTCTATGGCTTCCAGTGGGGAAATCTCTCACAGTGCCCGAGGCGCATGTGCTCCAAGTTTCTACCTCCCACATTACCTACTTCCCTGAAAATCTACCCACAAGGAATGCTGAAGGAGAGACGGACTCAATTTCCTTCGGTCCGCCTCCAAGTTCCTAGGGCCTCTGTGAGGTACAGATTCCCCCTGAAAGAACACCAAAGGCTTCTAGTGCTTCAGTATTTCAATATCCAAGTTTGCTCTTAAAGGCAGGCTGGGAGTAAGGTAGCCACGCGGGGTTACGGAGACATTTCCACTAGAGTGGTTCTGCACTATCTGGGGCTTTGAGAAGGACAAAATGCCCAGTGGTCTGCCCAATGGATACAGCACATTCCAGATTACCTTGGAAAGAATTCCTCCTTACGGAAGTGGCTACCCAGGGAATCTGAGTCACTTCAGGCATCAACGAGTCAACGGCTGTTGGCTTTGCCACTCATTCTCTGAGTGAGCTTAGGAAGGTTACTCTTCCTTTTAACTTCCTTGCCTGCAAAAGGAAGAAAATCATACAACACAGTATCAAAGGCAAAAGTAAGACTTTCAAGCTGAGAAGTGTCGTAAGCCTTCTGAAAGACAAGGAACCCCAGAGGGTAACGAGGTCACCTATCAAGGCTGGTTTGGTCTGGCCTGAAGTTAATGGACCATTTAGTGCCTAGGAGGGGACAATTCATTCCACGAAGCCTGTAAAAACAATAATGAGCATTTTGAAGCATTTCTGTCTGGGGTGGTGTTGTAGCTTAGTAACCAAGAGCATGCTCTCAGGAGTAAGACTTCCACAGTATCCTGCCTTCATCACCCATCAGCTCCGTGACCTTGGACAAACGACACCTCTTAAGAGTTTCTTTTTCCTCACTTACAAGATGGGGTCATGCCCCATGACTCACTGCGCTGCTGGGAGGATCCCATGCCTGATGGGTTGTATAGTAAACAGCAGATACTGCTTTGTATTAAATCACAGTCAGTCTTTAGAACAACCCTGGAGAAGCCAGATTTGGCATATTGATACAAGTCTCTAGAAGCTGACGGGCTTGCCCAAAGTCACTCTACTCCTCCTGAAGCTCATACGACCCCTGTCTCTCCTGTGGTGAAAGAGAATCCGTGTTCTCCTCCCAAATAAAGACGCTCGGGCAAAGTCACAACGCGAGTTTCAGGCATAATGACTACTCCATGGAAGCCTAGCCATGGGCAATAGTACCTAGGTTTGTTAGAAGCTGAGAATGTGATCCAATCCCCCCCACCCTCAAAATGGTATGTAATTTCAAGACTTCCCTTGGATTCCTCTAGAGAATGAACGCTACAGAAATGTAGCATGTGGAGAAGGCCTGAAAAAGGCATCCCCAGGGAACACGGCCATGGGAGAGATTTCCTCTGGCCTGCACGATCTAAGGGTCCAATCTCCTGAGCGAGGACTTCCCTAAAGGGAAAAGGCAGAAATAGCTCATACCAGCTGCTACTAAAAACAGATCAAAGTTCACAGATAGATAGATAGGTGATAGATAGATAGATACATATATACATAGGCAGATAGACAGACAGACATATTTGGCCCTTAGGCCCCAACCCTCCTGACATACTGTAGGACTTTTTTTCTCTTCCAGGCCATGCTTCCTGTTCATTTTCATCTGCTTTCCATGGGACTTGCCCCAAGCCCCATCCCCGCTGAGATGACCCTGCTAAAAGGGACACAGGCAGTGTCAAAAGTCTGGAGTGAACCGGATATCATAAGCAGCTCCTGCATCAAAGGAATTTGAATTTCTGACTTTCTAGAGACCTGTACCCACTAAATTAGTGGCCCGGGAAGAATTCTCAAAATTCTGACTTTCTAGAGACCTGTACCCACTAAATTCCTGGCCTGGGAAGCAGAACACAGTCCCGACTTCTGTGCGCTTAGGTTGCTAACTCCACGGAGAATCCTGCATTGAGCACATGAGTGGTTTTCATTTAAGAAAATGGTACCGCATATCTTTCTGGTTTTCTCCTGAGCAAACAAAAGCATGCGAGAACTCTATTTCTCCTAGCCCGTGTGTGCCCATGCCTCTGGGTGGAACACCTACTGTGAAAATTCACAGACTTTTTTTTTTGCTTACACTGTGCCAGGCACCATGTGCTTGCTTGAATCTCTGTCCCTAGTGCTGGGGTCTTAAGGCTCCAAGCACCTGTCCTCCCTTTGCCCAGACCTTGCTGGAACTTTACGTTGGAGGGAGGGGGAGGCCCTCAGAGAGCATCCTGACTTGTATTCTAGAAAGGAAATCAAGGCCCTAGAAGGGACAGAAACCAGTGCCTCGGTCATGTGCCCTTTGCACTACCTCACCTTGCCCTTTCCTCCTATAATATCAGGGACTTCTGGGTCGGGAGAGCCTGACCCTCGAAAGGGATCATTAAGCAGGACTGTCAGATAGAGCTAAAAATAGGAGCCGGCCCCAGACCAGCCCCAGCTGGTGAATTTGAATCCAATAACCAGGTGCTCCTCAGCGGGCTCACCTGATACCCCCACTTGTGCTATGGAAGGACGGCCGCCCCGGGGTCAAGGTGGGGCAGAGGTGGGCTCATCAAAAGCTGTAAGCACTAAGGGTGACCCAGCTGCTGCTAGAAGTGCATGAGTAGCTCACTGGGGAGAGCAAATTCTGTTTCTGCAGCAGCCTGACCTAGTCGGGCCCCACGGTGTAAGTAAAAAGGAACAGGGAGGCTCTCCTCTCTGCTCCTCCTGGCCCCTCCTGTCCTGGCTGAAACCTTCCCATTTCTACAAGAGTTTGGAAGTCCTAAAGAGACCTGGAAGTTCTCTGTTCTTTAGTTCACCTCCCTCCCCGTACAACGATGAGGAAAACGAAGCCCAGAGACATTTAGCCACTTGGCCAAGGGCAAACAGCCTCATTCAAAACTTTCCAAAGTGAGATCCCTGAAATAATAGTCTCATAGACGTTCCTTGAAGAGAAATTGTTTTAAGGGTTCTGAGATCGGGTAATGGGGAAAGGCTGCATTCTCTATTCGCTTTTCTCTCTATTCGCCTTTGTCTCGTCCGCTCCTTCTCTATTCAGCAAATGAGGAAGGCACTTTAGAAATGTGGTCTAACCTGGCAAAGCCGAACCCAGCCTGTGGGTATGCAGACCTCAGGACCACAACACACACAGCTACCCTGGGCAAAAGGACTGTTCCTTGACATGAACTGTTCCCCATGCTTTGTGAAAAGGACAGTGCTCCAGAGACATAGCTGGCCCGCGTCGCCAATAACTCTGAGCGGACTTCATTCGTCGGAGACTTTTCTCAATGAGAACACGTGCCATCCTAGGACCCAACGGCTAAACCTGAGCCAGGGGCCGCTGTCTGGGGACAGTTTGCCCCCAAGAGGAGGCTAGAAATTAAAACGGGGAAACATGGGGGCACTGGCTCCCCTGGAAAGGAAAAGTCAGAAGGAGGGAGAGAGACCTAAAAGAAAAGGTGGAAAGTGGGTAAAACCACTCCACAAGCTTCGGTAAACCGCTGGGCGATCAGCTCTCCTAGGGAGAAAACAACCGGCAGCCCCGGCCCACTGGGAAGGCAGCCTCCCCACCCCCCCCCCCCCAA
>RCUC01101234.1:0-63576 GCA_003697995.1 Taxidea taxus jeffersonii | reverse complement strand
TTTTTTTTTTTTTACAAACTCCATTGCAAGGTATATGTTAATGTAGTGAATATCATTCTTGCATAACCCAATATCCACCTGCCTTCTCTTCCTTAGTACTAGAGCTTAAATTCCAGGCTTGGACAAAAGACTACATTTCCAAATCTCTCTTACAGCTAGGTATGGCTTTATGACTACATTCTAGATGGTGAGAAATAGAATTGTTGTGGGGGCTTCCAAGCTGCTGAACAGTAGCTGCCTCAGCTTGTAGGGGCTTTTTGTCCTTCTGTCTTCCTATCTTCTAACCATCAATTTGAGGTGATGGCGGCAACTCCAGCAGCCATCTTAAATCAAGATTGTGGACACCATATTGTGACAATAGCTGCAGAGAGAGGAGCCTGTGTCTCTGAATCTCTGAAGACAGCATAGAACTGTTTGACTCCAGAATTCTTTAACATGAGTGTGAAATCAGCTTTTTCTTAGGTAAATCACTGTAATTTTGCTCATTTGACCTCTGCTGTAAGAAGCCAACCTGTCCTGACCCTTAAAAGCTAGTTTCTGTATTCATTAATTGATTCTTTATTCATTCAAATGTTACTGAGTCCCTACTCTGTGGTGAGTCCTGAAGAGTTAAAGAAATCTCTTGAAATATTTCCTTCTTCAGGTCACTGGTCTCATGGAGATGAGTTGTGGCTCCTACAAACCCAAATGGAATATTATACAAAATGATTATGTTTGTGTTAAAGTATCTTCCTGGTTTTAAAAATGAAGCTGTCTAATGATCTAAAGATCACAAGTTCAGAGAAAAGAATGAAGATGCACTGGAAGGACTGTTGGGGATGTAATTGTGGGATGTGGAGAGTTCTAGAAATTTGTTTTGACTTTGCTTCCTGCTCCTTGGCTCTAAATTCCTCCCTGCCTCTGCCTTTTTTTGAAGATGACATAATCTCTCACTCTCACCAGCGGAAAGTGAGTTGACCTTTGTGTCTACAACCATAAAGCCTTCCATCTTTAAGATGTGGGGGAAGCAGAAGCAAAAGTATACAGGGGAATTGTGATGATAATGATCATATACCCTGCATCTTCAAAATAAAAATCACCAGGTAATGCAGGATGCACACAGTTATCTCATGACTGGTCAGGCTGCTATTCATAGACATATTTAGGTTAGATCTATCTACGCAAAAGGAAACCGTTGAAGTTACAAAGCTTCGGGAACACATTCAGTAAATATTAATTGAGCATCAACTACAGACTTGGCTTCCGGAATGGGGGGAGGGCAGCAAAATCAGAATGGTCCCTGTCTTCTTGTTGCTTCGAGTTTCCCACAGCCCCCGATAAGAATCATTGACATTTCCACCCTTACTTCAAACATACATGTGAATCATATGGAATCGGACCCTTAACACGGAGATACGAGTAAAACTGCCTCAGTTCAACCTTTGACCCAGTGTAGACTCACTCTTAAAAATATAACAGATTTACGGTTGCCTGGCTGTCTCAGTCAGGGAAGCATGGGACACCTGATCTCAGGGTCATGAATTCGAGCCCCACATTGGGGGTAGAGATTACTTAAAAAAAAAAGACAGATTTATTTTTCCAAATAATACCCCCACCTTATTGTACATAAACCATGTTATACCTAAGTCTTAGGGGAATACGACAGGGATAAGATGTGAGCCGCCCTTGGAGAATTCTATACAATAAACATTTATTTACCTCCCCAGGAAACCACTCTTCCCATGCAAATTAAATCCAATGTGTCTCTGGGGCAAATACTCAGTATCCTTTTTCTCCCCTGTACCTTCAAATCATCCTCACCTATTCAATGTAAATCATATTTACAAGGTAGGTTTTGTTGTTGTTGTTGGTTATTTTGTTTTTCAATATCTGGAATATAATTGAGATAAAATATGGGTCACTGAATAAAAGAGACCGTATTTTTCCTTCAACAAGCAGCCCTTTGATCTATTTAAATTCGTCAATAATAGATTAAGCACATTAGCATTTTATCCATTTTCCACAACCTCAAATCAGTTTCAAACTGAGTAAAAAAACAACAACAACAAAAACAACCCTCTATATTTTATGTTTGTATGTCTTTCGAACAGCACAAATTTGACAGGTTGGCATTTGTTTCGAATTCTGACATGGGGGGGAAAACTGTATTTCATTGATGTGATAAAAACAAAGAGAAGTCACCAAATTAAAAGGGCTTGCTTCTCTTTTAAGGAAAAAAGACTGGACATACTATCAACAGTTGTATTTTTCAGTTCCCTTTTTTTCTCGTCCTCTCTCCCTGACACCAATCTAATTTGCTCTTGCATTAAATAATTCAGCCCCTTTTCCTTTGTAACGGGTTGTATTTGGGGAGATGAAGACAAACTGCTTAGACCTTGAAAACCACATGGGCTCCTCGGATAGATGGCATCTGTGAGGACTCAGAACTCCCTCTACATTCTATAGGGAAAAAACAGAGCCAGGTGCATTTCTTCCCAAATCAAATTAGCTGCAAGATGCCACATCCAATTGTGGCAAATTGATGTGAGAGTTTGTGATGTCTGCAGCCGCTCTTCCAGCAAAGGTCACCACGAAAAGGCACAGACACCGGGCAGGCGGGGGTGGGGGTGAGGGTGGGGGGTGGCAATGGGGGGGGTTACAAGCAACTTGTGCTCAAGCCGCTCTGACAATAGCAGGGAAGTTACAAAATGCAATCAGCTTTTTGAAAATTGCAGGAGAATCCAGTTGTAAGTATGTATTCTAATTGGATTTACTGTGCCATCATTTACCTCTTTAAGGATGTTAACATAACATTATGTTTAATTGAAAAAATGGGTAGTTAACTATTCAGAAGAGACTCTCCAGAACCCCCCCTCCATGAACCACAGTCTAATCAGGCAGAAAATATAGGGTGCTCTAATCACATCGCAGTTTTCACATTTCTTAAATAAAATTTACTTATTTACCACCGAAAATTAACAAAAAATGTTGACATGTGACAAATTTGCCCATCTTGATGGTTGTTTTTAAAGATCTCCCCTGACATTAACAAGTTTACATCATGCTTTATGACATTTAATTAGTCATATTTTATTTAATTAGCATGGTAAGACATCTAAAGCAATTCCAATGTTTTCTGAAATGCCCAAACAGGAGTCAGCAGTCCCCAACGTTGTAAGAGACCAGGCAGATATCTGCTCAACCACTCACCCACGGTCTGCCCTTTGGGCCAGATCTGGCAGGCTGCTCTAGCTGAGAAATGGGACTATTTTAAGATTTCAACAAACTATTTCAGGACCCTCATCAGAGTCTGGCTGTAAAGTGCATGTACTTTCCCAAGCCAGTTTAACCCAGGACTTGTCTCTGCTTCCAGGTAAAAATAACGTTATTTGCTGCACCTGGTGAGATCCTCGTAGAACGGAATGTTTTTGTTTTTGTTTTTGAAGATTTTATTTATTTTTGTGGGGGAGAGAGTGCAAGCAAGCATGGGGGGGGGGGGCAGAGGGAGAAGCAGACTCCCCACCCAGCAGGGAGCCTGATGATGTTGGACCAGATCCCAGGATCCCGGGATCATGACCGGAGGCGAAGGCAGATGCCCAACCGACTGACTACCCAGGCGCCCCAGAACTAAATGCATTAAATAATAAATAACTATGTTTGTTATCTTGGAGGAGCTTGGTTTCATGAAACTGAAATACTTTCTTTTCATAACTTTCTTCTCAATTCCTCATGTACTTTCTTTTCACAACTACCGATGGTTTTCAGAGCACCAAGACACCGTTTGAAATACAAGTCTTGAAGAGACTGAGCATGTATGAAGGACTTCTTATGTGTTGGGCATCATGGAGAGCAAGCTCCTGCATTTAATTCTTGATCACCTCCTAGGAGGTGCCATTACCACTCCCATTTCTCAGATGGTGAAATCAAGGCTCAAAGAGGCTTCCTAACGGCTGGCAAACAAGTGACAAAGTTAGGGGTCAAAACCAGAGCTTCTAGGGGCGCCTAGGTGGCTCAGTGGGTTAAAGCCTCTGCCTTCGGCTCAGGTCATGATCTCAGGGTCCTGGGATGGAGCACACCCCCCCCCCCCCCCCCCCCCGCATCGGGCTCTCTGCTCAGCAGGGAGCCTGCTTCCTCCTCTCACTCTCTGCCTGCCTCTCTGTCTACTTGTAATCTCTGTCTGTCAAGTAAATAAATAAAATCTTAAAACAAAACAAAACCAGAGCTTCTTGGAGTAGATCAGGCCCCCTGTAAAATATCATCCTGCCCCTCCGAGGGCAGGTCTGTGCACCAAGGCAACACCTCAGCGAGGATCACAGCTGGATTCCAAATCCAAAGCGTGAGCGCTCAACTTGCCTACATCTTAGCCTAACTCCTTGCTGGTTAGGAATTAGACTGGTTCTACTCCTTTAAAAAAATATATATAACTCTAAACAATTCAAAACACTACAGAATATTCCATAATAAAAAGTACCCCCAAACCCACAATGGAATGTTTCTCTCTAATTCCAGAATGTAAATTCTGCTTCCCTCCTACCATAGCCTGGTAGAAAAACCGAGTCACCTGTCCTGCCATGATTTGCTCCCATTATATTTCATTTTAATGCTTCTGTAAACCTGAATGGTGCCTCCAAACTTAGTGAATTTTTTTCTGTACAGACAGAAGCGAGTTCAACTTTTTAAACTCCAACGAGGAAAAGAATTACCTTTGTTTTATGTAGGTGGGTCAACAAAGATATCTGAATTAAGGGGGGGGCAGTGATGGGAGAGGAATGAAAAATCTGCTCTGCCTTCACCCTGACCTCACAAAGATCCCCTCAGGGGGGGTCTTTAAAAACTGCCCACACAGATCTCTTTCAGCTTTGGACTGCTTCCATTTGGAAGTGAGATCAATGTAACTGTATCGTGTTGAACTGAAATATTCCAAAGGATACTTGTCCCCTGTATGTAGGGTGGCTCCCACCGGTTCCACACTCCCCCCCACTCCTCCATATAGGGAATGCAGATGTAGGTTTTATGCTAAAATAGCAGAGCTCTAAGTGCATTAAGAAAATCATTTCAATATAGCGTTTACTAATGCAGACGACTTTGAAAATGAAACAAGGCAGCTACAATGGCTGAGGCGCCAGAGATTGAATAAATATCACTTAGCCAATTACCAATTATCCGTGCTAATGAAGAATGAGGCAGAGCCCTGATAAATTAAAACCCCAAATAAACCGAATGTTGGCTTAACCAATGAGTCTTCTCCTTTTGCAACAGAGTCTAAGGAACAGCTATAAAAAGACTGATCTGAATTTTACTTCCCTTGCCCTTCCTCCACCTGCCCACCCTCTGACTGTGGTTCTCTGATGGGCAGGAAACCGGTCAAAGGGCAGACAGCTGGAGGGAACTCAAAGGGAGTAGGGGGGGACCCACAGAGTGGAGAATCTGCCCCTGGATAATTGAGAGTTGATTGGATACACAATGGCGTCCTATTGTCCACTTCTCATTTTGGATAAGGGGCCAAAGCCAAGCCTGACATAAGTACTCTTTCCTGGACCTTCCTCTCCTGGGCCAGCTGTGAGCATTCATGGGTGACAGGCGGGTCGGGCGCATTCCTCGCTTCACTCCTCTCCCCTCTGAGTCATCGGAGATTGAGCTAGAAAACTCCAGCCCTATCAGAAGTTTGGTTCTTGCCATTTTGCATCACCTCCATCTGCGTCAGAGGCTGGAAAGGACTGAAGAGGGCTGCGGAGAAATATTTTTAGATGATTTGATACCCAGAGCTTCAGACTACAGCATTTTGTGGGCCTGTTTTGTCCCTGACTTTTGCCATGCCTGTCTTCCTCTTTTCTTACTCCCACCCTATAGTCCTTCATCTGGATTCCTTCCCCTACTGATTAATGCTTTAGTGTTCCACCTTGTTATCCCTGTCCTTTGCCCTATCTCTGCTTTGGTGGTTGTTGTCACATCTCTCCGCCTCATGGACATCTTGCATGTGACTGGAGTAATACCTGGTTTTCTGAAGCTTGGTAAGGCCCCCTGCCCAGGGCTAACGTGAAGCCAGGAAGCAACTGTATGGCCATATAATTTGCTCAAATGTCTGAGCCCCTCAAGTGCATCTCTGCTAACCCCACCTTCTCAGCCCATCATCTCCCCATGTTGCAGCAACTAAAGGGTTAAAGCAGAGCCCAGCAGGGGATCTAGTTGCATCCATTCTGTTTGGTTGGTGCCATTGCCCTGTCCCTTTGCAAAGACAACCTGCCTCACCTCACCTTAGCTCAGGGGCCCTCAAAGGTAGCCCCAGGAACCTACAAAGCTAAGTGTTTTTTTGTGTGTGTGGTGTTGTTTTTTTTTTTTAAGATTTTATTTATTTATTTGACAGAGAGAGACACCACAAGACAGGGAACACAAGCAGAGGAAGTAGGAGAGGGAGAAGCAGGTTCCCCACTAAGCAGGGAGCTTGGGATCAGGACCTGAGCCGAATGCAGACACTTAACCGACTGAGCCACCCAGGCGCCCTAAGGGTAGGTTTTATAGGCAGTAGTATAAGTATAAAATGTTCAGTGTTTGGCCGTTTGCAGATTAGAAGTTTCTTTCAGGTACTAGGAGCAGGGTTCTGACTTGTCGATGGCGGCAAGCGTGAAAACGTAGTATAATTGGAGGACAAGTTTCCCACTTACTTTAGAATTCTAAAACTGGTTCACAGATCCATGCCTTTGTGTACACTCCTGGCTCTACCAGAATGCCCATCCCAACCAAGCATGCCTGGCAGACTGCCACTGATCTTCTAAGACTCTGCTCATGCGTCCCTTCTCCGGGCAGTCCCTGATGACCCTTGTCTCTTTAAGGGGTCCTTGGGTCCCCCCCAGAGGCAAGGACCTTTCTCCTTCTCGGGGCATATACCACCTTGCTTTGGCGGTGTCTGCAAAGCCCTCTCTCTCTTCCACTCAGCCAGTGTTCCTCCACCTTGGCAGCACATTGCGAGCACCCGGGGAGTTTTAAGACACACCAGCAATTAGTTCTCAGAGATTCTGATTTAATTGGGAAGGTGAGACAGGAGGGCTGAGGGATTTAATACCACCTCAGGTGATTCTAACATGGACCCAAGTTTGAGCACCACTTGAGGGGCATTCCCGGGGGTCCCTCAGCTTTATAATCTCTATTCCTTGACCTGGTGCTGGGTGATCTTTAAAGGACCTGGGGCAGAGGCTGCCAACTTTCCCCCCAGATTTATTTTCCCGTCTCTGGGAGAAGTGGTAGAATTTTTAGCTGCAGGTACAGTGCTAGTTAGGAGAACGACCGCATTTCCTGCTTCCCCATAGCTAGGAGAGGCCAAGAACGTTAACTGTGGTCAATGGGACGTGAGCAAAAATAGCGTGGGCAATTTCTAGGTTATGATCTTGAAAGAGTAGTCGTACACGTCTGTGGCCTCTTTTCTCCCTCCCCGCTGTCTGGAATGCTGTTCTGTGGATGGCGGTAGGCCGCCTCGGACCACGTGAATGAGAGTGACCCAATAGAGGGGACCAGATCCATGACCCGTGGAACCATGATGCTGTCCTAGAGAGAGATACGGCTGGGGATCAGGATTATTTGCGGTCTCTGTATAGTACCCAGCTGTTAGTGCCTGAGTAACTTGGAACAATTTTATATTTTGCTACCACGAGTCTGATACTTGAGCTTGATAGCGCTGGCAGGACTCGTGCTAACTCCGCTCCAGTCAGGCAGCCAACCCTGTTGCTCCCCAGCAGCATCAACTTGGGGCTCTGAGGGTTCCTCGTTATTCTCAGGCTAAAAGGCCAAAATCCGTGACACAGACCACAAAGCATGGCCTTGTTAGGCCATGTCTGCCTCTCCAAACTCATCCTGCCCTCCCTCCCCTGAGTCTCTATGTCCCCGTCTTACTGACCTTCTCTTGGTTCCTCAAATGAGCTGCACCCTCTTCCACTACAGGGCATCTGTCTGGAATGATCTTGCCCCATGTTCTCACCTGGTTAACTTTAGCTTAGCCTGGTGTCCTTCAGACCTCATCCCAATTGTCCCTTCCTCAGGCCCCACCTGGCCTCTCTAGGTAACCCCCATATCAACACATCCGGAAACTCTGTGAATTCACCACAGCTGTGATTTTGCATTGACAGGGATGGTCATCAGATTAGCAACTGTCTACATCACTACACTGTTAGCTCTATAGGCACAAGGCCCATGGTTGTTTTGGCTCACCATTGACTCCCCACGGCCTACCACTGAGTGAAGTGTATAGTAGGGGCTCAATAAATACGTGTTGACTAAACAGATGGAGATATGAGGAAACCCAAGAGGATAATCTTTCTCTTCCATTGCAGAACCAGGCAGAGGCAGGAAAGATGGAAAACATAGGGTTAAAACATTAAAAGAAGAGGGATTTCTTCCTAACACTCTTGCCAAGGAGCATCAGCCAACCATGATCTGGCTAGAGGAACGTTAGCCAACTGTGATCTCACTAGCCTCAATCCCGAATTAAGTTGTTCTTGGCACTGTAGCCACTGGATCAGAAATGGGTGGCCTGGCTCAGCTCTGGGTAGCAGCATTTCCTCCTTGAGCTGTGATGGGTGGAAGAGCCAGAGTACTCACTCTTCTCTATCTTGTGGGCAAACACATCTGCCTAAAATCTCCCCTTGGAGAGTTACGAGTTCCTAGCCCACATGGTTCCTCTTGCCTGGAACCGCTTTCTCCTGTCCTCTTCCCAAGTATCCAAGCTCTACCCTTCTTTTAAGGCTCAAGCTTGTTTCATCCTTCAGGAAGACTTGATGAGCTACAGTAACTTGTGAAAACTCCCCCATTATCCCTGAACTTCAGGAGTTTCATCAGAAGCATTCAACAGGCTTAAGTATAAGTTGTCTGGCAACATTATTTTTATGGAACTATACTAACTCCCGAAACAGAAAATATATTCATTATGGGTATGAAAGTGAATCTTTTATTCTTAGCACCCAACACAGGGGTTACTGCCTAGTAAGCATCTAGTGAAGCACAAAGGGTTTGTTTACAAGAGGGAGGAGGATGATAATGGTGATAGGAGTTGGTCTATATTCTCTTCCTAAAGGCTGTTGGCACCTTGCTAACCTGTAATCCTGTACTCCAGAATTAGAGTATGAATAGTGGGTCTTAAGAAAATATTTCACCCCAGGATTGAAAGTTAGGTCACTTCCAGCAGGACACACCATGAGGTCTTGAATTTATTCACAGCCGGAGCAAAATAGGGGAGATCAGAATCTCAAAATGGCTCTGGGGCAATGAAAACTCTAAGTGAATTGAGAAAGTCTCCTTGAACTTTATAGTGGAAGAAAAAAAAAAAAAAACGAACCAGTTAGGTTAAAAAAAAAAGGCATTAAACTTGGGTGCTAGGCCCATGTTCTGTTGTATTCACCAAGTGAGACCCAAAGTCACCCACATTTAACAACCTAATTAAAATACCAAACAAGTTTTTTCAGAACATGGATTAGAGTGTTTGCTTTTGTCTGTCTCCCCTTCCTCCCTCCCTCTATCCTATCTACCTTCTATCCTTCCTTCCTCCCCTCCCTCCCTCCCTGCTTTCCATCCATTCATCGGCCAGCCAACAAACATATATTGAGACTAACCCATATGCTAGGCATTATGCCACGTGGGTGATGTAAGAACAGATATTAGTAAAAGCAGCAACGAAAATAATGGCTAATATTTTTCAAGCGTTTACCATGTGATATACACATTGCTGCATTTAACCCTTTCACCAACACCTGATGTACAGGACCACTGATCATGCGCCTCAGCTAGCTGCTGCTTCACTCCTCTTTTAAGTCCAGCTGTTGCCATGACAACCAGCTTCCTACAGGTGCAGCCTGGTGGCGCCTTGGGGCCGCTGCTTTGCTTCTGTCCTGCTTTCTGCTCTGGGGTGTCACTGCCTCCAGATGCCCATGGGGCCAAAGCCAGGTGATAAGTGCTCTCTTTTCTATCCCTCAAAAGGACAGCTCTAAGGTTCTCTGGTGGGGGTGGCTGTCCTCCTCAGGATGGAGCCCCAGCTGCGCACAGGGGCCCAGCTCAATAAGGTATGCTTCTGGGGACTGGCCCCCCCTCCCTGTTGTACTCTCCTTCCTTCCCCTCTTGCTCCCTGTGGTTGCTTCCCCCCAAATTCTATGTGCACAAGTCCTACTTTCCAGGGGAGAACTTGAGCAAAACCAATCAATATGCCCATTTTAACAGCTGAGAAATGTGGCTGTGGCTCCAGAGACGTTAAACCATCATCTCGGCTACCTGTAAATGTTACCTCATTTGGAGAAAGGGTCTCTGCACTTGTGATTAAGTTACAGCTATTTAGATGGAAGATAAGATTACCCTGGATTATCCACTGGGCCCCACATGCCATCATATTTATCCTCCGATAAGATTCATATGATGAGGCAGAGGGAAATGTGATACACATAGAACAGGAGGTGGTGATGGGGTCACAGCAGAAGGGGTTGGAACAGACTGTCCTTCCGAAGCCACCAGAAGCTGGGGTGGGGGGGGCAGGGCGAGAACTCTCTCCTAGAGCCTCCAGAGAGAGTGTGGCCCAGTTGACAGTCTACTGACACTGATTTTTAGTTTTTGGCCTCCAGAATTGTGAAGGGATACATATTTGTTGTGTTAAGGCACCAAATATGTGATAATTTGCTTCAGCAGCTGCAGGAAATTAATACAAAGACACTGAGGTACACAGACCTCAAATCATTTGCCTACAGTTTGTCCCTGGCAGAGCCAGGATTCAAACTCAGTTCAGACTCCAGTGCCCAAGTTCTTAATACTTTGCTACCCCTCCTCTCCAAATAGAGGGCAAGATTCCTGCACTGGAGAGCAGGAAGACAACTAAATAAGGAATTATGGCTGATACTAGTAATGGAGGAGGTGGGTGTCTGGAAGGTGGGGGAAGAGGAAGGCTTCCCTGGACAGAGGTCATTACCAGGTGGCAACCAGGAAACCCTGGGTGAGATGGATTATTACACCAAGGGACACACCAAACAGATTCCTGTCTGCCCATTTCAACCTAGTAATTTCCTCTAATGCTGGCTGAAAGCTAGATCCCCACCAGGTCAGTCCAAAATAATTGTTCTGATTCTTCCACCCTGTTACCCAGGGTGAACTGAAGTGAATTCTCTGCAGGAAGGTCTCCCATGGTTCTGGAAAATTTTCTAGGTCCCCACTAAAGTAGGACATTCTATCTCTGAAGCCTCCAAGAGGGAATTTATTTGTGGACTCAAGAGTTCCTCAAAGGCATGCCCCATATCAAAATACATGGTCCACCAAATGGGACCGAGAACCTACTAGAAGCGTATGGGACTCCACTCTGAAATGTCAGATAAGGGGACAACAGGAAGTGGGAGTGTACACAAGCATGTTGCGGGGTTTGTTTAATGCTGGATGTTAACTCTTTAACAATGACTTTTCTAATTTGATCATAACTCATAACAAAGTCATAAAAATCCTAACCATTGGGGCGCCTGGGTGGCTCAGTGGGTTAAAGCCTCTGCCTTGGGCTCAGGTCCTGGTCCCAGGGTCCTGGGATCGAGCCCTGAGTCGGGCTCTCTGCTCAGCGGGGAGCCTGCTTCCTCCTCTCTCTCTGCCTGCCTCTCTGCCTACTTGTGATCTCTGTCTGTCAAATAAATAAATAAAATCTTTTTAAAAAAATCCTAACCATTACCAATTAACATTAAGCATATTTCACTCCTCCAATACTTCTGGGGCTACTTTCTCCTTTCACCCAACAGTTTAACTCTGAAGAAATTCCTTGAGTAAGATTATGAGAGAGCCCTGCCTGATACTTTTCAGGGTTCTGGGGTGGCATTCTGCTGCTCTTTTATTCCATAAAATTTATCAAATACCTTTTGCCAAAACTGGGCATGTTTCTGGGGGTACAGAGATGACAACCTTAGGGAGTCCACAGTCCAGGTAGTGAGACAGACAAATTTACAACACTCGCAAAATTCTGTTAAAATCACGCACATGGTGATGTGGGAGGAGAGAGGAGGCACACCCAGCTTAGTGTGGGACAGCTTAGAGAAAGCCACTTGGGACAGAGGACACTGTGCTGAGTCTTAAAGCAAAAGTCTGGAGTTACCCAGATGCAAAAGGAGGAGAGGGAGAGGGGTTGTGGGAAGAAGGCAGAGGGAAACATGTCACCTTGGCCTGCTATAACAAAACACCACAGACTGGGTGGCTTAAACAACAAACATTTATTTCTCAGGGTTCTGGAAGCTGGGAAGTCCAAGATTAAGGTGCCAGAAGATTCGCTGTCTGGTGAGAACCCTCTTCCTGGCTCGCACATGCCCACTTTCTTGCTGTATCCTCTTGTGGTGGAGAGAGAAGTCTCTGGTCTTACAAAGGCACTAATCCCATCATGGCGGGGCCACCCTCATGACCTCATCTAACCCCAGTTATCTCCCAAAGGCCCCACCTCTGAGTACCAACACCTTGGGATCATGACTTCGATGTATGAATTTGAGGAGGACACAAACTTTCAGTGTGTAGCAGGAACAAGTATGTATGAGCCATCAGGAGAGAGTATGAGAACCAGTGGTTTTTGGAGCTCAGTTGGAGCTTTCATGAGGTAAGCATGAAAGCCTGTACACCATGTTGAAGTGAGACTTCGTTATGAATGTAATAGGGAGTCATTGAAGGATTAAGCCAGGAGTGACATGATCAGATTTACCTTTTAAGTGATCACTGTGGCATCAGTGTGCAGAATACATTAGAGTGAGGCCTGACTGGAGATGGGGAGGCCAGTTAGGGAACAATGGCAGTGATCCAGGTGGAGATGATGAAATGAGGATGACAGCAGGGGACAGATGCAAGAGCAATTTAGGATATACAGTCAGCAGAAGGAGTTGGCCTCAGATGAGCTCTAGAAGCTGAGGGAGGAGCTGAGGATGACTTCTGGATCTCCAGCTTGTGCAAACTGGTGAGTGAGTAAAAAGATGTGGGAGAAATAATGAAACGAGTTGGAGATATTCTGAATTTGAGAATATTCCTCACCATCCAAAATGGATATGTTATTTGAAAATCAGTTCTAGATCCTCTTCTCTTCCCAGTCAGTACTCTTCTTGGGCAGTGTCATCGTTTGTGAATACCAGCTACCATTTCACTAATGATAACCCAAGTCTTTAAATTCTGCCTGAACTTCTCTTCTGAAATCCAACATCTTGAATTCAAACACCAATTAAGTATTTCCTCTTGGATGCCCCGTCTCACAGGTTAAGTGGCTGCATCCCATTCCCAGGGCAATTTATCAAAAGCTGTGCTGTCCAACACAGTAGCTGCTAGTACTATAGGGTACTATGACTACAGAGTACTGCTGAGTACTTGAAATGTGGCTGATGTGTCAAGAAAATGAGATGAGGCACAGATCAGGAGAACATGTTTGTAAAAGACACATTTGGATAAAGGACTATTACTTAAGACATACAAAGAACTCTTAAAACTCAACAATAAGAAAACATACAACCTCTTGAAAAAATGAGCAAGAGACATGAACAGACACTTCACCAAAGATGCACAAATGGCAAATAGGCATAGGAAAATTGTTCGACATTGTATCATTAGGCAATTGCAAATTAAAACAAATGTGAGATATTATTAGGCACCTACTAAAATGGCTAAAATTCAAAACACTGACAAACACCAAGTGCTGGTGAGGATGTGGAACAATAGGAGCCCTTGTTCACTACTGGTGAGAATGACAAATGATGCAGCCCCTTGGGAAGACAGTTTAGTAATTTAAGTAGTTTCTTACAAAAGGATCCAGCGATTGTGTTCCTTAGTATTCATCTGAATGAGTAGAAAACTCATGTCCACACAAAAACCTGTACATATGTGTTTATAAGCAGCTTTCTTCATAAATGCTAAAACTTGGAAGCAACCAAGATGTCCTTCATTAGATGAATGGATATGTAAACTGGGGTAAATGTCCAAAGAACAGAATATTATTTAGCACTAAAAAGAAATGAGCTATCAAGTCGTTGAAAGACATGGAAGAAGCTTAAATGCTTATTACTAAGTAAAAGAAGCCAATCTGAAAAGGCTATATACTCTATAATTTCAGCTACATGACATTCTGGAAAAGGCAAAACTATGGAAACAGTAGAAGGGTCAGCGGTTGCTCCGGGTTAGCAGGGAGAGAAGGACGAATAAGAAGAGCACAGGGGATTTTTAGGGCAGGACACCACTCTGTATGATACTATAATGGTGGATACATGTCACTGTACATTTGTCAAAATCTGCAGAATGCACCTTATGTAAACCATGGACTTGGGATGATGATGATGTGTCCTTGCAGATTCATCAGTTGTCACAGAAGTACTGCTCTGGTGCAGGTGGTTAGTAGTAGCAGAGGCTGTCCACGTGTGGAGTCAGGGAATATGTGGGAAATCTTTGTACCTTCTGCTTGATTAAAAAAAAAAAAAAAGATTTGTTTATCTATTTTAGCGGGGGAGCAGAGGGAGAGAGAGAATCTCAAGTAGACTTCCCATTGAGCGTGGAGCCGGATGCAGGGCTTGATCTCAGGATCTTGAGATCATGAGCTGAACTAAAATCAAGAGTCAGATGTTGAACTGACTGAGCCATCCAGGCGCTCCTCTATCTGCTCGATTTTGTTGTGAACCTAAAACTGCTGTAAAAAATAAAGTCTATTTTTAAAAAGTGCCTAGTCCAAATTGAGATATAACTATAAAATAGACCCTGAATTTTAAATACTTATATAAAGAAAAAAATGTAAGTATCTTATTAATAGTTTTTATGTTAATTACATGATAGGAAGACAATATTTGGGATACATATATGTATTTTTAAGATTTTATTCAGTTATTTGACAGAGAGAGATGCAGCGATAGAGAGAACACAAGCAAGGGAAATGGGAGAGGGAGAAACTGGCTTCCTGCTGAGCAAGGTGCTCGATGTGGGGCTCGATCTCAGAACCCTGGGATCATGATCTGAGCCAAAGGCAGCTGCTTAATGGCTGAGTCACCCAGGCGCCCCAATATTTGGGCTATATTAAGTAAAAATGTTTATTGAAATATATTTACTGTTTTACTTTAAAAATGTAGCTACTGGGGCACCTGGGTGGCTCAGATGGTTATGTATCTGTCTTTGAATCAGGTCATGATCCCAGGGGTCTTGGGATTCAGTCCCGCACTGGGCTCCCAGCTCAATGGGAAGTCTCCTTCTCCCTGATCCTCTCTCTCTCCCCCCACTTGTACTCTCTCTGTCTCTCTCTCCCTCTCAAATGAATGAATGAAATCTTTTTAAAAAAATGTAGCTACTAGAAAATTCTAAGTAGTATATAGCTTATGTTCTATTTCTCTTGCAGGGTGCTGGCTTAGACTATGACTGAGCCAGCACTAGAAATCAGGACTCCTGACTTCTAATCCAGAATGAACCATTCATACAGCAAACATATTTGAAATACCTACTCTATTATGATGAATAAGATAGAGATGGTCCATGCCCTTGGGAAGCTTACAGTCTTTCTCTTATTACTGAGATCAGTATAAGAAACAGTTTTGAAATGTATAAACCACCATAACAATATCAAATATAACATGAATATGTTCAACTATCTTTCTGCTTTCCAAGTAGAAAGAAGACATGATTTCCAAGTAGAAAGAAGAAAGATTTCCAGCTGACAGACATGTTAGAAATCCTTATGTGGGTAGAAAGTAATGCAATCCATCCAATAATTGTGATCAACTAAGTAAACTTGAAATGGCATTGGTTTTATACCAGAGGGTAAAAAAGAGAGCTATGAGGTCCATACAAATTATAATTTCTAGGAAAATAAGTTCAGGTTGGGAATCCTAGAGCTGTGCATACCCAACGAGCTCTGCAAGCATGTTTTGCATATTGACTAGCCTTTGCCGTGGTAGTAAAAAGAGAGGTTGGACTTTAGTCAACTTTTCCTTAACCAGTTCTGTTGGGAGATTATGGCAGGAGCAGAGATGCAGAAGACACTGTCCAACAAGGCCTCAAGGGCAGCTTAAATCATACATAATTGGCAAGAAGTAGCAGAAGCAGTAGCCACAAAGCAGAAGCAGCTGTGGTTTTTTTTTGTTTGTTTGTTTGTTTGTTTTAAAGATTTTATTTATTTATTTGACAGAGAGAGAGCAAGCAAGCACAGGCAGACAGAGTGGCAGGCAGAGGCAGAGGGAGAAGCAGGCTCTCCGCTGTGTTTTGAAGGGCAGCTCAACTTGAACCAAACCTTTGGGAGGGCCAAGGAGCAAGAACAGGTAAGCAGTAGCCCCTGTCTGAATGGATTGAAGGGAAGGTGGAGGCCAGGACCAAGCTTTGTGGCATGCTTGGCAAGTGCTTACCTCAGGGGCCATGTGCCCTGGAAGGAGGCCTTCAAGACCAGGCCTCTGGATTTATAGAGGAAAGGGAAGGAGCAGCGGAAGGGGGCAAACTAGACATTGGCCGATCTTCTGCTTTGTGCCAGGCCCTGGGCCACCCCTGGGGCCTAGAAGGAAATAAGTTGGTCTCTCCTTCCAGGAAGCAATCCCTGTGAGGAGATCCCATTTTTTTGGCAGAACTTCTCCTACATTGGACGCAGTCTGTAAAATGATCAGTTTAAAAAGAACATTCTACTACTTAAAAACCAATTTAGATAAAATTGTCCAAACTTTTTTGTATGGTCCTGTAAAATTGGGATGGTTAGAAGAATTCATTATAAGAGAACATTTTGTTCAAACAAGATTTTGAACCTATTGTTCAAAACAACAACAAAAAAAGAGAACAAAAGGAAAAAAAAACATTTTTGCTGCACTGGGAATGGTTCTTTGTTATTTGCGGATCCCCCCCCCCCCCCAGTTCAGGTTGGGGCCAGAGTTGGTGTATGCATAGTGATGAAATACATAAAATGGGTTTTAGAGTCAGAGGCCTAGGTTCTGGCTCCAGACCCACAGATTGCTAGCCGTGTGTCTTGTAGCAAGTTGCTGGCCTTCATTAGGGCTTTATATCATTTGAAAAATGGGATGATGGTACCTTACCTTAAGAGGCTGTAAAGGGGATTGGATGAAATAATATAGTATGCTAAAATTCCAAGCATGGTGTCAGGCAGCTAGTATTGCTCAATGAATGGTGACTATTATTATTGTCATTGGTATTGTTAATATTTAAGCAAGCCTACTATCTGGATTTTTCCAAAATTTCCCTCCCTCTCTTGCATGCATTCACACGCACACTTCCTCATTTGGTGAATGTAACCATCAGAATCTGAACTGGGGCTGGAAAGCCTGAGACCTGGGTCAGTTGTATCAGTCTTTGTCTCCCCATGGGACTCTCTGACAAAGGTCAGATTCTATTATTGAGAACTCCAAGAGACTTAAATACATTTTTTACACTTGAGGAAATAATTGCACTATTAAATGTGGCTATTAAATATGAACTATGGGTATCATTGTATCTGACTTAGAAACACTGTTTTAGGAGCTTACTTAATAGGGCTTGAACTCATGACTCTGAGATTAGGAGTCACAAACTCTACCAACTGATCCAACCAGGTGCCCTCCAGGAATTTTTTTTTCATATTTTCCACAAATATTCCCCAAGCAGCCATCATATTGTCAAGCACAGTTATGGGCCCTGGGGATGGTCATGAAGAAGACCCACGTCCTTCTTCAGAAGACCTTCCATTCCAAGCAAATACGCATCGGGTGTCACATCAGGGGCTCTGAGAAACAACGCAGAGACTAGCGAATGCCAGGGTGGGGCTGTTTTTGAAAGGATGCTCAGAGAAGGTCTCTCTGGGAAATAGCATTTGAGCAGATGAAGTTCACGAGCATTAGGGAGTGATGAAGCAATCCAAGAAAATACCTGGAGAGGAGTGCTCTAGGCAGAGAGATCAGCAAATGTGACCTTGAGGTAGTTTTTTTTTTTTTTAAAGATTTTATTTATTTATTTGACAGAGAGAGAGACCACAAGTAGGTAGAGTTGCAGGCAGAGAGAGAGGGAAGCAGGCTCCCTGCTAAGCAGAGAGCCTGATGTGGGGCTCGATCCCAGGATCCTGAGATCATGACCTGAGCTGAAGGCAGAGGCTTTAACCCACTGAGCCACCCAGGTGCCCCTTGAGGTAGTTTTTGACCATGACCATATTTGTTGAAGTGTAATTTGCCTCTGTGAGGATGACTGTGTTTATATTCCTTAGAGAATCCTCAGAGTTTGTGGGGTTTTCAATAAAAGTAGAAATTTGGAGGATAATTGGTGAAAGGTAGAAGGAGAGTCTGAGGGAGTTGGGGGGAGACTTGAGGGAGTGATAAAGTGAGTTCTTTTTTTTTTTTTTTAAAGATTTTATTTATTTATTTGACACAGAGAGAGAGAGATCGCAAATAAGTGGAAAGACAGGCAGAGAGAAATGGGGAAGCAGGTTCCCTGTTGAGCAGAGAGCCCAATGCGGGGCTCCATCCCAGGACCCTGAGATCATGACATGAGCTGAAGGCAGAGGCTTTAACCTACTGAGCCACCCAGGCGCCCTGGAGTGAATTCTTAAAATGGTTTCATTCTCACAGTATGTTTCCTTGGAATTCCTTAATCTTGACATTGTTGATATTTTCAGCAGATAACTCATTGTTGGGGTTGGGGGAGATGTTGTCTGGTGCACTGCAGAATGTTTAGGAAAATTCTTCATCTCTGCCCACTTGGTACCAGTGATATTCCCCGTTTGTAACAATCCAAAATGTTTCCAGACATGGTCAATGTCTTCTTGGAGGTGAAATCAACTCCATTCAGAATCACTGGTCTACATATGGGTGGAACAAGTATCTGGAATTTTTTTTACTTCAAAAGTTTCATTGTGGACAATTAAATCTCACATTTAATTCAAATTTGATTGGGAGATTAGCTGCTTCTACTGAGCAGCCACGGGCCAAGTGCTTTTCATGGATGAGCTTATTTAATTCTCACAACAACCTGATGACAGAAACATCACTAGTGCTGTTTTATGTATCTTGAAACTGGGGCTTCTGGAGATTGAGTGACTTGTCCAAGGTCACGCATCTAATAAGCTGCATAGCCAGGTTTCAAATCCAGCTTCATTTGACTCCAAAGACCTTCATTGATATAAACACCTGAGGACCAGAACAGACTTTCATTTTGGAAGCTTGATTCCTCTGCTGTTGTCTACCTCTGGCTATAAGCATTCAGGAGATGTTCATTGAGTGCTTTCTCTGTACCAGATTCTGTTCCAGATACTGGGTTTACAGCAGTGAACAAAAACAAACATTCCTGCCCATAATGGGCTTTCTTGCTAGTGGGAAGAGACAGATGCAAAAGAAAATAACTAGGTAAAACATATAGGATGGTAGATGGGATTCATGCTGTGGAGTAAAGTTGGAGAGTGGCAGTTTTAAATTGAGTGCTGTGGGGTGATTTCCCTGAGGTGGTTCTACCTTGGTAAAAACCTCTGTAAAATGACATAATGAGCCACTTTAGTATCTGGGAGGATCTGCATTTCAGGCAGAGGAACAGGAAATGCAAAGTCCCTGAGGAGGTAGCAGGAACATCCAGGAGGCTGGCACAGTTGGAGTGGAAAGAATAAGGAAGAGGGGTAGCAAGTGAGGCGAGAGAGGTTGCAGGAGCACTAGAACATGTAGGACTCTAAAGCCCATTGTAAGAATTTGGCTTTTACTTGAGTGAAATGAGAAGCCTTTGGGGAGAAAATTGATGTAAGTGATCACTCTGGCTTCTGTCTTTGAGAAAAGATTATAAAGGAGTGTTGTGGTTTCAAAATATGTGCCCACAAATGCTTTAATGCTCTTCTTTTCAAAGGGTAGAGCCTAATTTCCTCCCCTTGAATGGGACCGCATTTAGTGACTCACTTCTCACAAGCACAAGTGGTGGAAGTGATGATGCGTGACTTTGGAGATTAAATGGAAGATGGAGTATAGCCTCCTTCTCTCTCTTAGTTCACTTGCTCTGGGAGAAGCCAGTTGCTGTGCCATGAGGACACTCAAGTAACTTATGGAGAGCCCATGTGATAAGAACCAGAGTCCTCCTACCAGGAGCCAGAGAGGAACTGAGGTCCTGTGGAAACAGCCATGTCAATGAGTCATCTTGGAAGATCCTCCAGTCAAGCCTTTGGATGACATCTTGATGCTAACCTCACGAGGAGCCCTGAGCTAGGACCACCCAGCTAAACCACTCCTGGATTCCTGACCCACACAGTTGGAGAGATAATAAATGCTTATTTTAAGCTGCTCGTTTTTTGGATAATTTCCAGGCAGTGATAGATAACAAGCACAAGAAGCCAAGGCAGAAGTTGAGAGACCAGTTAAGGGGCAATTTCAGCAATTAATGTGAGAAGGTGACTTGGAGGTGCTGAAAATTCGTCCAGTTTGTGGTTAAATTGGACCTAGGGAGGGTGACAAAAAAGAACCAGGCTTTGAGCCTGAATGATGGCAAGATCAACTAACTCTTACCTGAGCTCTAAAAACTGTCCAATGCATCCAGTCATTCCTTCTTTAGAATATTTCCTCTTGGCTTCAGTGACACCACAGGGAGTCTAGTTTCCCTTCTAGATCTTTTCATTATCTTTCGTTGATGTGTTCTCTGCTCAAGCGCTTAACGTTGGAGTCCCCCAGGGCTTGATTTTGAACTTCATTCTCTTTTCACTTTACAGTCTCTTCCTAGGAATCTTCATCCGCTGTTAAGACTTTAAATACCATCCTATGGCCAATGATTTCCACTCTTCCAGCTATGCCCTTCCCATAGAACCCTAGACTCAAAAACCGCCTTGCTTACTTGTCGTCTTCATGTCTTTATCTCATGAGTTCTGGACTTAAACATGACCAAAACAATGCTCTTGGTTTCCTGCTACAGGAAACCACTCCTCCCACTCTTACTACAGCCATTCCCATCTTAATAAGTGGGACCTCTGTCACCCCAGTTCAAGTTAATTGTATAATGGTCCTTCATGTTTTCTCTCTTTCCTTCATTCCCACCTACAGCCCACTGGGAGGTCTGAATGACCCTATATCTAAAGCCTATTTCAGACATGCATGCTTCCTTCTATTGCTGCAGATGCAACCCTACTCGAAGCTACCATCATCTTTCCCTTAGACTTGCCCTCTCACCTTCCCATGGTAGCCAGTGTGACATTCCAAGAACACAAATCAGATTGAGGAGCTCCTGTTCTTAAAACCCTTCAGTGGGTTTCCATTGCACTCAAAATCAAATTCAGACCTGTCATGGCTAACAAGTTTCTACATGAAGTTGGCCCCGTCTGTCTGTGACTTCATCTGATATTACTTTCCTCCTTTATTTTTCTCCAGGCACCCTGACCTTCTCTGTTTCTTGATGATGCAAAATTCATTCCTGGATTAAGACATTTGCATTTGTCGTTCCCTCTGCCTGGAATACTCTTTTTCAGACATCTGCATGGCTATAACCTTCTTGTCATCTTGGTCTCATACCAATGTCACTTTCTTGGAGAGCCCTTCCCTGAGATTTAAATCTAAGTAGTCTCCTTCCAGTCACTTCTTGTCATTTCATCCTTTTTGATTCTCTTTATAGATCTTACCTATCTGAAAGTATCTCATCTATTTATTTGCTTACTTATATAATTTCAGTTTTCTCTTCTCTGGGTACATTGATCCTGACCTTAATCCTAACCCTTATCTCTCTTGTTCATTACCGTATGCATCCTCAGACTCAGTCACGATGCCTGGCACATTACAGGTATTTGACAGATAACCGTTGAATGTATACATGGATGATGAATACATGGGCTGACAGAGAAGAAGCCCAGTCTTTTCCATCTCCATCTGAACTCAAGGTAGTGCAGGTAAAGAGGAATGCCTCTCAGTTTCACCAACCCCTCTCCTGCCTCATGGCCTTTGCATTTTCTGACTTCACACAATTGATCCCCTCCCTCTCTCAAGTGTCTGCTCACCTTACTGGAAAGCCCTGCTGGGGCACCTGGGTGGCTCAGTCAGTTAAGTGTCTGCTTTCAGCTCAGGTCATGATCCCAGAGTCCTGGGATCAAGCCCTCGCATCAGGCTCCCTGCTCATCGGGGAAGTCAGTCTCTCCCTGTCCATTCTGCCTCTCTTCGCCACTCATGCTCTCTCAAATAAATAAATAAAATCTTAAAAAAAAAAAAAAAAAAAGGAAAGCCCTGTTGACCAATTGTGATCACATAAATCACCCTCTCATTTATGTTTCGGGATTTAAGGGAATATTTCAACACTATTTTGTCCTATGCCCCAAATATCGGAATGTATTTTACTAAGTTGATGAAATTAATGACTGTGTAGCTTCTCTTAGCTGGATGCTGAAGCCAGTTGCTTGAATCATTTACCACTGCTTCATGAGCCCCCCCAGATGGTAGTGGCTGAAACCTGCAATTTATTTTCTCATGATTCTACAATCGTGGGCGGGGCCCCCTGCTGGGCAAGCTGATCTACCTTGCTGGCAGTGGGTAGGGCTAGAGACTGGGAGGTAGCTGTATGTATCCACCTGAACGGCTTAGTCCTGCTCCACAACCCTTCCACATGCTTTAGGTTTTCTGCGGCATGGTGGCTTGGTTCAAAGACATAACCGAGTCTGTGAACTCAGAAGCTGCTGAGTACTTGGGACTCAGCCTTGGAAGTTATAAACCTTTTCACCTGTGTTGCGTTTTGTTAAAAAGTCAGTCACAGGGCCACACCAGACTGGGGGGGTACGGAAGGAATAGTCTCCACCTCTCAATGGAGGATTGGGAAAGAACTTGTGGTCATCTTTAATCGGTCATCTTCAATCCATTCAGAAAGGCAATCATTTTGACTCCAACTCTTGTTGATGAAAATGTTTCTAAAAATATATTAGTCCTACAAGTACATTAGAATGTACCGAGTGTCCTCAATGAGTAAAGGTCTTTTGGAAACCCAGGGTTTCTGTTCTTCATTTCGATTATTATTTCCAAGTTTGGGTTCTCGGGCACAAGCGAACTGGTTTTGTTATCTTGGGAAAATCACAGAGTATTTCGTGTTCCTATCCACGAAGTGAAGGGATGGAGTTACATGGTTTCTATTTTCATTTCCAGTTCTAAGATGCTGTGATTTTATTGTTTTGTGTAGAAAGTACAGGAGAGGGTGCCTGGGTGGATCAGTGGGTTAAGCTGCTGCCTTCAGCTCAGGTCATGATCTCAGGGTCCTGGGATTGAGTCCCGCATTGGGCTTTCAGCTCAGCAGGGAGCCTGCTTCCCTCCTCTCTCTCTACCTGCCTCTCTGCCTGCTTGTGATCTCTGTCAAATAAATAAATAAATAAATAAATAAATAAATAAATAAATAAACAAAAGAAAGTACAGGAGATTGGGCTACATCGGTAATAAATTCAAGACATACCCTCTATGCATAAATTTCTTGTATGAACTTTTGCTTGTTTGTGTTGTCTCTCATAGAGTGGAAATACAGAGTGTTTTTGTTAGATGGTTGAGGGTGGATAATTTTTCTTTTTCTAGATAAATGAAGGGAAGAAGTTTATTGCTAGTTGAACCACTCTGAGGAAGGGTAATTAATTGTTAAGTTCAGCTAATCAAGTTATGATTGAGACAGCTAACTGTTCTCCAAAATCCATTTTCTCATTTCCCTGGATACATAGCAGAGCGCATTTCCAGCCCTTCTTATAGGTGGGCATAGCCACGGGACTGTGCTTTAACCAATGAAGTGGGAGTCAAAGTACTGTGTGTCCTTTTCCCCTGTCAGTAGGCTGGAATAGAGATAACCACCAAGAGTGACCTTGAGAGTCCCTGACTTTTTTTTTTTTTTTTAAGATTTATTCATTTATTTGAGAGAGAGAGAAAGAGCAGGGGGATGTGCAGAGGGAGAGGAGAGAGAATCTCAAGCGGACTCCTTGCTGAGCGTGAAGCCTGACACAGAGGCTCCATCCACCACGAGATCATGACCTGAGCCGAAATCAAGACTCAGATGGTTAACCGACTGAACCACTCAGAAAGTCCCTTCTTGGGGCGCCTGGGTGGCTCAGTGGGTTAAAGCCTCTACCTTCAGCTCAGGTCATGATCCCAGGGTCCTGACATAGGGCCCCACATCGGGCTCTCTGCTCGGCAGGGAGCCTGCTTCCTCCTCTCTCTGCCTGCTTCTCTGTGATCTCTGTCTGTCAAATAAATAAATAAAATCTTAAAAAAAAAAAAAAAAGAAAGTCCCTTCTTGAAGATGGTGGAGTCTCCATCAGTGTGTGACTCTGGGCACCTGGTGGAGAAGGGTGGACCTCTTCCTCCACCCATTTCTGTAATAAATGAACTTCCTTGTGCCTGAGTCTTTATCATTGTGCCTATTTATTTGTCACAGCCATCGGTCTATAACACATATATTTTACTTTGTTTTTCAAGGTGCTTTAAAGTATTTTACTACTACTCTATTGGCTATAAAAAGAGAACTAAATGCTTTTCTGTTGGGACACCTTCAAGATAAGATGATAGCAATAGTGTCTTACGTGTCTCCTGAAGCCAAGTCTCATACATAATTATATAGTAATTATATTACCTTGTAATTGAGATAGCCCCCTGAAATTTTTTAAAAAATTATTTCTAAGGGGTGCCTGGGTAGCTCAGTGGGTTAAAGCCACTGCCTTCAGCTCTGGTCATGATCCCAGAGTTCTGGGATCGAGCCCTGCATCGGGCTGTCTGCTCAAGCCAGGAGCCTGCTTCACCCTCTCTCTCTCTGCCTGCCTCTCTGCCTACTTGTGATCTCTGTCAAATAGACAAATAAACAAACAAATAAATTCTAAAATGGGTTACATATTCTCTCTCTCTCTTTTTTTTTTCCCTCAGTGCTCTACAGAACACAATCAACATCATTATCATAATTACATTCTGTAGTACTATATCAAGGGGCAAGGAGGCACGGAAAACTGTTTACCCCATACAAAATGGCATCAGAATTCTGTGTATTTCGAATTCTTGTGTCCACACTTTGATAGTCTATTTCCTTCATGTCCATTGGGTTGTTATCCTTGCACCAGAATCCTTGGTTACCTTGCAGTTGGCTCCTCACAGCTAAGAAAACTGAAAAATCTTATTTTCTTGAATGGGGGTTCCAATAAAAGTGACCAAGAGAGAGGGTGCATGGCTGTTGGGATCTTGGCTGGGTGATGTGGGTGTGGCTGCTTCGGAACCTTCTTTCATTTGTTGCCTCCTGAGCTGTAAGTACTTAGCTGAGGTCGATGGATATTTGATTTCTGTACCTGAGCCAAAATCTGGCCTGATGTTTGCTTTATTATTTTGCCTTCATCCTCTTGTAGAAATGTTCACACTTTGCAGAGAGGGGACTAAAGAGAAGAATTGCCAGAAATTCTGTCAGACATGGGACACTCTATAAAATAAACAATAGATTTCAGAGAAATTTAAAGAAATGTGATTCTGGGGGGCTACACCTGGGTGGCTCAGTGGGTTAAGCCTCTGCCTTTGGCTCAGGTCATGGTCTCAGGGTCCTGGGATTGAGCCCCACATCGGGCTCTCTGCTCAGCAGGGAGCCTGCTTCACCCTTCTCTCTGCCTACTTGTGATCTCTGTCTGTCAAATAAATAAATAAAATCTTTTTACGAATTTTAAAAAAGAAATGTGATTGTGAAGAAAAAGTCTGAGTTCTAGTGCTCCATGAAAGCTGCTGTCCAGGCAGCTGGACTGAGGAAGGCCTTCTATAAGGGGAGACCCTGAGGCCTGAATGGAAGGATCCCAGGAGGTGAGTCTCAGGTGACTCTGAGGAGAGTGGTTTTGCCTCAGAATTTTCAGTGGGCCTCAAGTCCAGACAGATGCGATTTTGCCTTCTCCTAGGGAATTGTGACGAATAACTGTGGCATTGACTTAGGGGAGAGCCAAGTAGTTAAACTACAAAGTGGAACTATAGTTCACTCTAAAAACCTAAGTTATGGATTAACCGGTGCCCAGTCAAAATGACTAATAATTCTGGAACTATAATTACCCACCTGTAGGCTTTATTTTTGTCCTCTAACTTTCTATTTTTTTCTGCATTGTACAAATATTTAATAATGAGCACGCATTCCTTTTATAATAAAAAATTCCGATTAACTTAATTAGAAAAAAATTACTCACCAGGTGATGGGAGTTTTCTCGTTAATTTATCATCAGGCATCATAATCTGGCTTCATATTCTCTGCCTACCAAGGACCAGTTATTTTTGTGCTCTCTATGGCTGACCCTGGGCGGTGTGGTGCAGGGGGTGTGGTAGGGCGAGGAGATGATAGGAGTGGTAAAGGGAAAGTTCGTTTCCCAGAGCACTGTCGGTGGGGGAGACTTGCTGAGCTTCCTTCTGAGTGGGAGCCGCATATTAGCAAGTAGCTTGTGGTGATTTTGAGGGGGAAGGGGAGGGTAAGAAGCAGGGGTTCCGTTGGGGGGTAGAGGGAAGCTCTCAGAGTGTCTGGTTTTGTCACACTCATGCACCATCATTGACGGCCTTACATCCGGAAATCTGGGTTTGGTCCAAACGGGAGGCTTGGAGAGAAGTCTAAAACTCTCTAGGCAGCATGGTTCCCTCGAGGCCACCCAGGGCCATGTTCTGTCTTCTGCTGATGGGCTGGTTGGGTAAGCTTGTTGGGTTGATCTGTTTGGGTAGTGCCTGAAAGGTTACAACACCAATAGCCTTTGTCTGGGTTAGACCCGGTGCTGGTGTTTGGGGTGCTGAGTGGAGACTTGGGAACACCTGAAGTGATTGGCTCAATGTCAACAACATCATTCATTTTGCTTTGCACTTTCATCCAAGAGAAGGATGCGGCGATCCTTGCTCGCTGAGTCTCGTAAAGAAAGTGCCTTCCATTCCTCCGAGGCACGGTGCAACTCATACGTTGCACGTGGGGGAAAGTGGAATTTAGTCACTGTTTGTACTGAGATTCAGAGATGGGCAGATGAGAATTCCGGAGACCACACAAAAAGAAAATACATCATCACAAAGAGAAAAATGTATCTGGAATTCGAAAGCCTGGTTAAACTCTGAAAGAAGCCCTCACGCAGGAGAAAGAGGGAACACTTGACAACGTCACATCATTCCAGGAGCAATTAACCAACCTCACATTGTACTTGTAATTGTAGCCTTTTCCTGTTTCTGGCTCTGGAGTTTAAAGGCAAAATAGGCCCTTTGTGACGCTCTCAGAAGAACCATTTCCACATTTTGATTTGGCAAAGAACAGCTCAGCTTTCGGGGGCCCTTCTGGCTTTTTGATTCCACAGGGAATAGGCAAGCAAAACTGGATGGGCTGAATCATGATCATCAATCGAGCATTTCTTGCTTTGCTCTTCTCAGATGGCTGTTTTTGTTACAAACCAAGTCCACATTCTGCCCATGAAAGGTCATTGTCTAACTGGGACAGCTGCTTGCTGCATGGGGAGTTTCAGAACCAGATCCCCTCTGACAAGGATCATTGGGCTCTGCAGTCCTCCTCATCTGGAATGTGGTTCTCTCCCCCAGAGAAGTGTCCCCGAGCCTCATTGTGGGGGAGGGGAGGTTGTGAGCAAGGTCATCAACCCCTAAGATGGCGCCCCGACCTCCCCAGGACTGAACTTTCAACCCCTTAAGCTGACAGTTAGTGGTGGATGCACAAATTTTGTTTGCGACTAATTGCAGCTTGTAAATGGAGCATTGTGGCCCCGGAGAAGAGCCAGCAGTCAGTCCCTCTCCCCAGGGTCACCCAAGTCGAATCCGGACACAAGAAAGCCTGTCCCCTAATGGGCCTCCTCCCCAGCCCTTCCAACCTCTCGGGCGCTGGTCTTGCCTCCTTCATCAAGTTGAGAGCCAGAGGGCATAGCGGGAGACTCCCGAGGGATTCCTCTCCAAATGCCAGGCTATTCATAGCAACTTGCGTTTCCCTCAGGAATTCCCGCAGACCAACTTGCCGGAGCTGACTATTGTCTCCCCACCCAGCGACCAGGGCCTTTCACAGACCCAAGGACACACACGCCATGTCAAAGCCCGAAACGCCTTGCAAACCATCCACTGGGGGTTCACCCAGGAAACCCCCGGAAGTTGAGAGGAGGAAAAGCAGACACAAGGAGAGAGGGCAGATACGATTTTCCAGCAGACCGCTTATTTTTCATTTCGCAAAGCAGATACACTTTGTCCATGACGAATAAGCCAGAGAGGGGTTTAGAACGGGAAGCTACATTTCCATGTTTCCATACATCGGAGGCGAGATCAGGGCTGTGCCCAGCCTTGGTGAGAGCAAGGCTGGTTGCAGGGTGAATCACAGACCTCAGGGGCCGAAACCTTCTGCTGGAAGACAAAAGGGGTAGCCAGCGGTGACTTCCTTTGTTTTCCTCAGTAGTCTCATTGGACTGAGGTGGTGGCTAATATCATCCTGTATCCTTCGACCATGAAAAGAACATAAGGAACTCTGCAAGTGTAGAGTGAGCTTCCTAGGCAAGCATCATATTGTTCTCAGTTAATCAAATTTGTCAAATTGTTCCCAGTGCCTTAGAGCTAAAGGGTGGTACTTAGGACCATGGTAAACAAATCCCCAACCATCTGCTCTGACAGCTGTTGGACCTTGAGCAAGAACTTGTACCCGAGGAGTCTTTTGACAGCCCCTAGGCACGGGGGTGGACTCCAACGGTTCAATCAAGTGGCCAAAGGTTAAAACCACTCTCAACCCTGGGAGAGCGACACCCAGCTAGAGGGGCTCCGAGGAATGAGCTACGCGAACAAAATTTCCTTTTGCCCGTAGCTTCCGAACACCCCACTTTCTGTGTCTCCTATGTATTTCCTCAATACCTTCAGCCCAGCCTTAAAAAATCAATGCAGTTAGTGAACTGCTTAGTCGAAACTGAACACATCTATTGATGCTGAAATAAGAGCTAGGCACGTCCAGCTAATTTAAAGAAATCTGCTTGGATGATCTGTTCGATCCCGTGCCTTTCAAGTGTGAGGGCTCTGAGAATTAGCTTGCAGTGACAATACATTATTTCTATGCAAATTGTTTGCTTCTAACAAGTTAGTCTCTAGGTGCCAATTTCATTAGGCCAGGTAGGTTTCATTAATAACGTTGGAGTAGGGTGACCGACTATCCCAGGGATCCTGAGACTGCCCCAGCCTAAAACCAAAAATCTGCAAATCCCAGAGGAAATGTGACCCTCTGTTATTAGGCTTTGCCTGCCAACATGTCAGGTTGTCCCGGTGAGTTTGGAAAGTGCAGCAACGTCACAACGTCACAGTGCCATCGACTCAGACTTCCTGCGTTTCGAGTCCTAGTAGGGCATATGCCGCCAAGAGGGGGCTTCTGAAAGTGGCTAGGGGCCTCTCTGCTGGAGGTCTAATTATTTTGTAATTATCCAAGAGTAAAGGGACCCTTTGTGATGCCGGGTGGGCGGGGGTTGCTCAACACCCAAGTAGCCCACACTGAGTCACCACATCTGGGTATTATTTTTTAAGATTTTATTTTATGTATTTATTTATTAATTTGTGAGAGAGAGCAGGAGCAGGAAACCAGGCAGAGGCAGAGGGAGAAGCAGACTCCCCGCTGAGCAGGGGGCCCTATATGGGACTCAATCAGAGGACGCCCATCCCCAACCCCCTCAGGATCATAACCAGAGCAAAGGCAGATGCTTAACCGACTGAGCCACTCAGGCGCTCCTACACGTGGGCATTTAATATTGAGTATTTTAATCTTTCTTCTGTGTCCTCGATTTCTGATAAGGAAGAAAAAGCCGACACCACAGATTTTTGTAAATGTTTTCTTGGGACATTTTGTATTTCCATTTGTTCGCTTTTAGGCACTTGGGGAATGTGTGAGAAGGAGAGAAGATAGGAACAAATATTTCAATGTGTAAACCTCTCTTGTCCTTTACTGCCTTCTTAGGAGAGCAAAGTCTTTTGTGGGTTACTATCTATCCAGATCTAAATTTACACTTGAATTTATTTATTCTGCCCAATTTAACCCAAGTCAGTGCTTTTTAAACTCGAATGTTTCAATGGACCACGTTGGGGCTCTTGATAAACCAGAGATTCTGACTCAGCAGGTCTGGGGCGAGGCCTGAGAGTCTGCATTTCCAGGTGATGTCCATGGTCTAAGGGCCACACTTGGGGTAGGCAAGTCCCAGGGGGCCGGACCTAAGTTCCCTCTACCCTTAGGAAATTTTTAAAAAGGGGAAAAGAGGGACGCCTGGGTGGCTCAGTTGGTTAAGCAGCTGCCTTCGGCTCAGGTCATGATCCCAGCATCCTGGGATCGAGTCCCACATCGGGCTCCTTGCTCGGCAGGGAGCCTGCTTCTCCCTCTGCCTCTGCCTACCACTCTGTCTGCTTGTGCTCGCTCTCTCTCTCTCTCTCTGACAAATTAAAAAAAAAAAAAAGGGGGAAAGATTTTAAAAGGAGGAGAGGGAGAAAATTGTGCTTTTTATCTTCAAAGATAATGCCCATTGAAACAGAGAATACTGTGTGCTTTAGCATACAACACAAATGCAATTAGAATTGAACCAAAACATCAGCGTACCTAGGAAAGAGAGGCAGATGGGAGGAAGTGGAGGGCAGTTAGGAGGCCGGTAATCGGTAATCGGTAGCAATCGCAGTGTCTGTGGCCGGAGGGGACCCACTCTTCCTCCAAACACTCGCACCTGCCTTTTCTTCCTCTGCCCTCTTGCTGGACGTTAGCAGCCAGGCATTTCCTTCTCAAAGTTGCTCGAGTGTACCCAATGCTTTTGGTACGAGGCAGGGAGAGGTTTCATTCTCTTTCTATCGGTTGCAAGAACCCTGCAAAAAGACCCATTAAAGATGAAAAATGAAACATGCTCTGAAAAACGTACCAATCTTTTCCTGTTGCTTATAGTTTATTGTGTTTCCGAGGACACAAAAACAGATAATGAAATGCATAAGTAAGTCGAGGAGGAAATATCATTAAGTCAAATGCCTGACAGAAGATGGATTCTAGTAAATCACAGGCAGTTCTGATATTGTTTTACAATAAAAATTGTTAATGCAGGGCGCCTGGGTGGCTCAGTGGGTTAAAGCCTCTGCCTTCAGCTCAGGTCATGATCTCAGGGTCCTGGGATCGAGGCCCGCATCGGGCTCTCTGCTCAGCCGGGAGCCTGCTTCCTCCTCTCTCTGCCTGCCTCTCTGCCTACTTGTGATCTCTGCCTCTGTCAAATAAATAAAATCTTAAAAAAAAAAAAAAATTAAAAAAAAATTGTTAATGCAATTCGATGAGTTGCTCTTGCTCACAGCCCTGGTTAATGAGATGACACATTTAGGGGCAGAAAAGGAATTCTGGGATTAAATGTTTTAATTATTTAAGAACAAAATAGATGGGCCTCAGAAATGGATGAGATGTTATTCCCCAAATTGCATCACTTGTGACCTTGGGAGAATTTACATCTTTTTCCCCGAAGAGGAGCATCAAATGTGGAAGATTAAATGGTCACGAAGCACCGAAGGAACAAACAGAAATCCTCCAATGTATGTTGATGTTCTATGGGAAATGTGTAGTCAGGCCTCTATCCGGCATGACTTTTACTTATGGCCCTTTCAGGGGCTTTAAGGCTAAAGTAGAAAACACTTTTTCTCTTAGAGGTCATCATCAGAGCAGATGTGGCTCAAATTATGCTCCCTGCTGGTTTGCGTTTTTGCAAAGGAGGAGTCTGTAATTGAACAAAGATAATTCGGTATTTGTCCCTTACCTAGGAGACTGACTCTATTCAACTGCCTCCCCTATTCTTATTTTGCACATAAATGTTCTCTTTGATCTGAGGTCCTCAGATGCCCTTTAAGATTTTGAAATCCTGGTGAGCGGAGCCCTTTCTGTGCTCATCACCCACTCAGGGCGTTTCTCAGCCCAGCGCACACCAGTCCAGTTCCACTGGAGATTGCTTTCGTGTCTCCAAATGGATGAGAATCTCATACGTTGGGAGCTTGAACTCCTCTCCTTTTCCTTAATATGGGTGTGTGGGGCTGCTGGAGTAAAGGACTGAAGAGGGACAATGCAAAAGGACCAGTTTTATTCTTGTGCTTCTGCTGCCTTCACGTTCAGGTTCATGGCCTCGGTTCAGAACCATGGACACACCTCTAGAGAGTGGTCACATGTCATGGGGGCTCCACAGACCGCACTTTGCCACTGCTGGCCAGCGTGGCTCACAGGCAATGAGATTGTTTAGTGTCCCTCCTGGCTTCCTTTTCTTTAATTTGCTCGGTCATTTGCACAGATGGACACACTCATTCCATTTATATACACGTGTGCACGTCACCCTGTGACTTTCTCCCCACTTTTTCCTGTTCTCCTCTACTGATCTGCGTATTTCCCATGACTGCCTAGTGACATCCCACTCTGGACTCTCCATTCCTGAGGACACAGGCTCCTTCAGTCACTCAGTCGATAAACAAATCCTCTCTGAGTGCCTTCTACCTGGCAGGCAGTGTTGCACGTGCTGGGATTCAACACTGAACAACAGGAAGTTCTTGGCTTCCTTCATTCTAGTGGAGGCTTCGAGAGAATGTGGACAAACAAGCAAATAGAGAATACTGTATCAATGGCCGTAGAGAGAAGGATGCACAAAGGGAGGAAGATGGGGGGACTGTGGCCGGTTGTGGGTGTTGCTCTTTTATATGGAATAGTCAGGGAAGCCCTCGTCCAGGGTTTGGGTTGGATTTCACACAACTCCATAGGTTGCCTTCCTTCCCCCTGCCCCCCACCCTAGTTGCTATATATCCACGTAGCTGTAAATTTTTCCTAGAAGATGGAATCAGAGTGTTTGAGGACCTATGGTGGGGTTTGATAAGGGTGACATTTTAGCAGAGACCTGGGGGAAGTGAGGCAGTGGGTCACACACCTAGCTGAGGGAAGGGTATTTCAGGCAGATGGAAGAGCAAATGCAAAGCCCTGAAGCCGGAGCAATTCTTGGGGTGTTGGAGGAACAAGGCCAGTGATTAGAACGGAATGTGTGAAGGTCAGGTGGTAGGAGATGAAGTCGGGGTGGAGGAGGCCAGATCATAGAGGGTCTTGAAGATCATGGTAGGGGCTTGACTTGCATTTTAATGGAAACAGAAAGTAGCTGGAGACTTTTGAACTGAGGAGTGACATGATTTGATTTGTATATTTTAATTTGATTTGTATATTATATTATAATATACATTATACACTATAACGTATAGTGTATAATGTATAATATAATATATAATATCCATTATACATATAATGTATAATGTATAATACATATAATGTATTATATGTATTATATATGTATATATGTATATGTATTATATTATTATATATATTACATATTATATTATATTTGTATATTTTAATTTGATTTGTATATTATATTTGTATATTTCACACTGACTGAATTGTGGATAATTCATGTGGGGACAAGAGTGCAAGAAGATACTGATGAGATCATAGCAATCCTCCAGGTGAGAAAAGATGACTGCTTGGCCTGAGTTGGTAATGAGCAGAAGTGATAAGAACTATTAATTCTGGATATGTTTAAAAGAAGCCTTGTTTTGTTTTAAGATTTCACTTATTTAGGGCGCCTGGGTGGCTCAGTGGGTTAAAGCCTCTGCCTTTGGCTCAGGTCATGGTCCCAGGGTCCTGGGATCAAGCCCCACATCAGGCTCTCTGCTCGGCGGGGAACTTGCTTCCTCCTCTCTCTCTGCCTGCCTCTCTGCCTACTTGTGATCTCTCTGTCAAATAAATAAATAAAATCTTAAAAAAAAAAAAGATTTCACTTATTTATTTTAGAGAGAGAGACACACACACACACGAGTAGGGCAAGGGGCAGAGGGAGAGGCAGAATCCCAAGCAGACTCCATGCTGAGCACAGAGCCAGACACAGGGCTCCATCTCAGGACCCTGAGATCATGACCTGAGCCAAAATTGAGTCAGAAGCCCAAACAATGGAGCCAGCCAGGTGCCTCCCAAGAGAAGCCAAAATTACACGATTCCTAGGATCTGCTGACTTCATGTGCACTGTGATGAGGGTCTCTGTTTTGCATGCCAGGTCTGCTTTACCATTGAATATCCTACAGAGGGAATGGCAGAACCTCAGAGTCTGAAGGGTTCTTAGAGGCAGGACGTCTAGTGGAAGAGAAGTGAGAACAGAGTCTTCAAGGTTGGCTTGGTCTTCAAGCTTGGTCTTCAAGTTTGTGTGGTCTTAGCTTGGTTTTCAAGCTTGTGTGGTCTTGATTTTTGATAGGGGTAGATAAGGATGAGATTGATGCCTGATAGTAAACACTAGCCCATTTGGAATTCACAGAGGTCCCACACTAGTCCTCTGAAGGAGGAGGCTGGATCCTAGTGTGAAGAAGCCCAAAATTTGAAAACCTCCTATCTCAAGGGAGTTTTCTTTTGGGACCATCTATTCCAACTGCTCACACGTGCAGAGATTCCCTGTCTAGCATCCTGGAGTGTGTAAACCTAGCCTTGACAACACTTCCAGTAGCGGAGTGCTCATTATTTTAAGCATTCACCATGTTGTTGGACAGCTTTAAGCTTCTGGAAGGTTTTTCTTGTACGGGGCTGAAATCCTTCTTTTTTTCTACTCTTCTCTCTGGAGCTATGATGGCCAGGAGAGGCAATACTGCTGTCTTGGTTAGAAGCATAGGCTCTGGAGCCAGATGGTCTAGATCAGAATCCATGTTCTTTGTGAGCTTGACCTTGAGTAAGCTACTTAAGTCTTCTGTGCCTCAGTTTCCTCATTCCTCATAGCATGTCTAAAGCACTCAGAGAGGACACAATACAGTATAAGTGCTCAAAAGGAGTAATCATTAACGATTCATCTCATATATTGATATGACTGTGAGAAACTTCCCATATTTGAACACAGATCTCATGATGCTGTGTTTTTCACACTATTATTGTCAATGGTCATTAAGTTTTGTGGTCCCACATAATCCCTGGCAGCAACTTTCAAAGAAATCTTACATAAGCAAAATACCTGATGTTTGCCTTGGAGCTGCAAGGGAAGCGGAACTATTCTTTACTTGTTTTGGGCTCAGGCAGCAAGGAAACTATTGTTGGTTCTCTGGAATTTAGAGGTTGAGTCCCAAAACCCATTTCACTTGGTAAGCAATAAGTATTTCAGGATGTGCTGAAGGACTGTGGTGAAAAGTCCAGGTTTTAGAGGCTGGTTTTCGGCATGTGATTCTGGCCCTGGCACTTAGTATTCTATAATTATGGACAATTTATTTAATGATAATGATACTTTTCCTGAGGTTTGCTGTGGAGTTTAAATGAGAAAATTACACAAAGTGCTTAGCACAACAGAGCAAATCAAGAAAGACTAGCAATAATTTCTTTCAAGATAATTTATTTGACAGGAAGATAGAGAGAGGGGCGCCTGGGTGGCTCAGTGGGTTAAAGCCTCTGCCTTCAGTTCAGGTCGTGATCCCAGAGTCCTGGGATCGAGCCCCGTATCGGGCTCTCTGCTCAACAGGAAGCCTGCTTCTCCCTCCCTCTCTGCCTGCCTCTGCCTACTTGTGATCTCTGTCTGTCAAGTAAATAAATAAAATCTTAAAAAAAAAAAAGAAAAGAAAGAAAGATAGAGAGAACCAGAGAGCACAAGTTGGGTGGGGTGGGAGGATGGCAGAGGGACAAGTAGATGCGAGACTCGATCCCAGGACCCTGAGATCATGGCCTGAGCCAAAGGCAGATGCTTAACCGACTGAGCCACCCAGGTGTCCCAGCAATAATTTTAAGTTATGGAAATGAATTTCTAAAGGAAGTCAATTCTTAAAAATGACCTTGTTTGAAAGTAACCCAAACCACATCCTCTGCGCTTCTGAACGCATTTTAAGTAGAGAGGAAAGAAGGAAAATCAAAACTTGCTGCTCCTACCTTCCTGCCAAGTGCAGGATCCCAATGCTGAAGGAGACTGACTGTTGGAACCACACAAAGCTGATACCACCATCATAAGAAACGCAGGAGCCCCTGGAGTCGGCTTACCTGATACCCACCCATCAACTGAAGATTTAAAAATTTGCTTGAACTGGTTCTTTGGTAGTAGGTAGGTTGTTTTTTTGTTTGTTTGTTTGTTTTTGTTTTTGTTTTGACAGAGATCACAAGTAGGCAGAGAAGTAGGCAGAGAGAGAAGGGGAAGCAGGCTCCCCACTGAGCAGAGAGCCCAATGCGGGGCTTGATCCCAAGACCCTGAGATCATGACCTGAGCCAAAGGCAGAGGCCTTAACCCACTCAGCCACCCAGGCACCCCAGTAAGTAGGTTTTTAAACAACATTTTCCCCCTGAAAACAAAATAACACATTCTTTTTTTTTTTTTTAAGATTTTATTTATTTATTTGACAGACAGAGATCACAAGTAGTCAGAGAGACAGGCAGAGAGAGAGGGGGAAGCAGGCCCAGTGCAGAGCAAAGAGCCCGTTGCGGGGCTCGATCCCAGGACCCTGGGTTCATGACCTGAGCCAAAGGCAGAGGCTTTAACCCACTGAGCCACCCAGGTGCCCCAATAACACATTCTTAATACGGAAACATAGGAAAGCTTGGAATAACACAAAGAAGCAAATCATGTAAATTTTGACTACCCAGACATTGCCCCTTGTGAGGTTTGCTGCACAACATACTAGGTGGGTAAGCAGCATGACACAGGGCTATGTCTGCCCGCTCTACTTCCAAGACCCTAGCAGGGAACACAGTGCCTGGTATAGAGGCGTGCTCAGTATAGAGTCTTGTGGGTGGGTGAGTGACCTATCATCATGAATGTTAATGCATTCTTGTCCCCACGGGGAATTGTAATTGCCAGGTAGATTTTTTTTAAAGATTTTTTTATTTGAGAGAGAGAAAAAGAGAGAGCACAGCGAGGGTGAGGAGGGTCAGAGGGAGAGGGAGAAGCAGACTCCTCACAGAGCAGGGAGCCCAACACGGGGCTCGATCCCAGGACTCTGAGATTATGACCTCAGCCAAAGGCAGAAGCCCAACAGAATGAGCCACCCAGGTGCCCTGCCATGTCGATTTTTTTCATGTTTGCTTTACTTAATTGGATCCTCTAAAATACTGAATTCAAAACAAGCAGTGAATATAAGTAGACCCTGAATGTGTCAAGAATCACAGGCTCCTGGGACACCTGGGTGGTTTAGTGAGTTAAGCCTCTGCTTTCCACTCAGGTCATGGTCTCAGGGCCTGGGATCGAGCCCTGAGTTGGCGTCTCTGCTCAGCAGGAAGCCTGCTTCTCCCTCTCTCTCTGCCTGCCTCTCTGCCTACTTGTGATCTCTCTCTCTCTCTGTCAAATAAATAAATAAAATGTTAAAAAAAAAAAAAAAAAAGAATCACAGGCTCCTGTTTTGCCCATGTGATGGTCCACAGCCCAAGAAGTGCTCATGCAAATGGATCCAGAAGGTTGACCAGACTGATCCCAAGGGAGCAGTCCCTGCCCTGGCTTCTCATTTTCAGGCTCAAAGGGTTGGTGGTCCTGTAGCTTGGTCCCACCAGAAATCTCTTTTCCTGATATTTTTTTACTCTACCTTCAATCGTTTTTACTCTACATTTCAGAGAATTTCATCTCCCATCCCTTTTCAACTTTCCTTCTAATTATAACAGGTACCACACATTATAGGCTTAAAATAGGCACACTGCTATGCTAAGCCTCAAACAGGTATTACCTCGTTGAATCTTCTTAACAACTTTGTGTGGACTATGACTATTCTTATTTTATGGATGAAAAAATGGAGGATTAGGGAGGTGAAGTGATGGGCCCAAAGTCGCACGGCTTCTAAGTGGCAGATTCTAGTCTACATCTGCCTGAGTCCCAATTCCATGCTTCCACCACCTTGATAAGCTATTATCCAAGTTTGGGTAATTTTGCATATTGTTCTCTATATTTAGCTTCAGATTATAAGCATTCACCCATAGTATTCTGTTACCTTCAGCATTATCATTTGAAATGTCTAAATAATATTCTCAGTGAGTATATCATAATTTGCCCCTTCTTGCCACTTCCTGTTGAACTCATAGGTTGTACAGAATATCAGAGCAGAGATGCTCAAAGTTTGAAATTCAGAGTCAGGAAGAGTATCCTGTCCTGGAGTCCCAGGAGTGAGAGGGGGGAATGAGAAAAACCTGCTAGGATAAGAGAGTTGCTAAGGATAAGTTGCTAGGATAAGAGTTGCTAAGAGACTTGCAACTTGCTAGGACCCAACTTTGGGTCCCGAGAAGTAATAGGAACAATGAGCAAGAGAGATACAGAAGAAGGAAAGGGAAGGTTCTAGAATTTTACATTTTCTTATATCTGGGCTTTGCCTTTCTGGACACTTCACTGGGAAAAACTGTCCTTATTAACCAAAAGACCTGACATATCACAGGGGTTTGATCATCAGAGGTTGGGCATAGGTGGGAAATATTCTCAAACTCTGCTGTGCTGCTCTGATCTCTCCCTCTCTCCTGTGAAGAATCTGGAGAATCACTCATGAGGGGTAAAAAAAGAGGCTCCTTGGGGCATCTGGGTGGCTCTGTCAGTTGAGTGTCTGCCTTTGGCTTGGGTCATGATCCTTGGGTCCTGGGATGGAACCCCACCTTAGGCTTCCTGCTCAGCCAGGAGCCTGCTTCCCCTTCTCCCTCTGCCTACTGCTCCCCCTACTTGTGCTTTCTCTCTTTGTCAAATAAAAAAAGAAAATATTTTTTAAAAAAAGGCTCCTTTTCCTGTGTCCCTTCCTCCCCCTCCTGGGGCTGGGTCTTTTCTGCTCTCAGAACCCTTGGCCCTGTCAGTGATTATAAGAGGCTGTGCAGACTGCTGCTTCAGACACTGCCCAGGGGCAGAGCACTAGCCGCCCAGTCCCAACCCTGCCTCATAAACAATGAAGACGCTTCAGCTTCTCCACCCCACCCCCGGCAGTCTGGGGCCACCCCTGGTGGGGCAGGGGTGGGTGACCAAGTGAACCCCAGTGCAGGAGGGCATAAGCGGGGGAGGTAGAAGGGCACCGTTAAAATCAGAGTTTTTTTGAACTCTGGGTTAAATTCAGCCCTGCCATTCAGCTGTGTAACTTTGATTTGTGTTATTTCGCCAGGCAGAACCTCAATTTTCCTGTCTTATAAAAGGGTGATAGTGATCCCTAATTTATGGACTTGCTGAGAGAACTGAATAAAATTTAATAATGGTGTTTGCCAATCCATACGTGTTCCCTGATACTGATATGGCCAGCCTTAGTATCCAGAGGAACTACTTTTTTCTCTTCTGTTTTAAAACATTCCCATTTTGATGTCGTCTTCTTCTACTTAGCTAAATGGGTTCATTTATGCCTAGATGGATTAGTTTACTAACCTTCCCTTCCCATCCCCCTCCCCCCCAAGTTTTTGTTCTTGAAGGTTCTGGTTTGGAGAAAGGAGATGGAGGTCCTTTTTGTTTGAAGGATACTGGGGCCAGAGGTGACCCTCAGGCGACCTTCTATTCTAGCTGGAGAACCTAGCTGAAGATAAGTGTGCAGAAGACACAGGAACCATTTGTGACTTTTTTGTTCCTGAGTATGTAAAGGTATGTGTACAGAAGCTAGCCCAACGTTTGCAGGGGAGAGAGTTCAATACTTCTTTCTCAGGACAAGAAATTCCGTTGGCATTATCATTTTCTTTTTCGTCTTAGGAGCCCGGAAGAGGAAAGTGTGACCAGTAATTGCCAATGAATTAACACTACTCTGTGATCTGCACCATAGTTATTTGTGATACAGCAATGATTGCAGAGGGTTTAGAACAATTTGAAAGAAAGAAAGAGAAAGAAAAGACATATGACCTAGGGATCAAGATGGCAGTATATTCTCTCCCAAAGACTAAAGAACAGTTCTTTCCTAAAACTAGAACGGAATGGCTGTTTGCAGCCTTTGGGAGACCCCATCCATGAGACCCTCAGAATATTGCAGTTCACAGTGTGTCTTGTATTTTAATAAAATATATTATTTTGGAAGGAGAGAAGTTACGTCCCAATAAACCGGAAGTGTTGTGGGAGTTAAATGGTGCCTGTTTACTAGGCTTCCCCTTTTTATTCCTTTAACAAGTGCCTCACTTCCTAGATGCTCGCTGTTTCTACTTCCAAGGGTAAACCCTGACATTTCTCCTGTGACCATAACAAGCCATTTCTTTTTTCAGAATGGGGGTTCAGAAAACCGCCAATATTAACACTTAAATGTGGAATTTTAGGACAAAACTGAAAAGAAAGTTAAAGTGCTGCATCGTTTCTAGACACTGATTTAGAGGATTTTAAATCACCAGTAATATCCCCGTTTTAATTATTCTGGAAGTGATTGGGTTTGCCTAAATCTCAAAATTGACTGCGCCTACAGTGTGCTTGATTGCTGTGCTGATGTTTACCACAAATAATCCCTCAGAGCTCAGCATCCATTTTTAATTTTTCTCCCAAATTAGAATTTAGCTTTTGAATAAAATTTGTTTACAGTTATTTACCATTCCATGTAGATATATAAACTCCAACTTGCTCCCATTTAATTTCTCTGCCATTTTCACAGGCAATTTTTACATGCAAATTGTGTCACCCTTAACAGCCTCGCCTTATTTTCTAATTTCCCTTTAATGGTTTTGTGTTCCAAGTTTAATTTAAGAATGGATTGCTTATATTTCACTTACGAATCTCCCTTCGAATCATCGTTATTAATATCACAATTTTGTTGTAATATCTGTAAAAGCAGCAAATGTGTCCTCTTAAAGATGCATTTGCCAGCCACCAAATTGCATACGTTTCAATTACAAGTCTCCCTCGTAATTATTATTATTAATATCACAATTACTATTGTAATATCCATAAGACTGCAGAAGGTGTCCTGTCAAGGGTGCATTTACGAACAGCTTTTCCAGTTTCCGCTCAAGAAAAATGTGCCAGACTTCATCTAAATCTGACTTCTCCTATAATTTACATTAGGCAACACACTCCGTCAATAAAACCATCAAAATGATCTACTGCATTGTAGACAAAAGTTATTGTGCCAAGTTGACACTAATCAGTTAATTCCAGTAAACCTTCAGATAAACAAAAGCTTGTTGTCTGTTACTGATGTGTGTGATGGGCCTCTTGTATGTCCTATGGTTCTGCCCATCTATAGAGATGTATCTGGCAGACACTTGCCCTGAGGCATCTATATGGAAACCGAGACAAGATCTATAGTTAATGATGTTGACCCTGACTCCCCCAACAGAGATTGAATTCAAGTCCTCATAATATCTCGACAGCTGATATGTATACTGTGCTAATAATATTAACAATTACTATGCCACTGGGATTCCCCAGGCTCTGGCTAAAAAAAGCCATCTTAAAGCTTCTCCCTTACATGAACTGATTTCCTTGTTTGTAACCGTCATCAGCATTGTCTCTCCATTATGACAAGGATGAGCTTCTGAAAGGGGAAAAGGCTTTTCTTAATGTAGGTGTTTTATATTAATAGGAAATTCTGTGTGAGTTAACCAACTTCCAGAAGAGCTGATAGTATCAGTGATGGTCTGAGGAAATGTTTATAGTTACTCTTTTCCTGGTTGCTGGGCGGTACAAATGGGTGGGGGGAGAGAGAGTGAGCCTCACATTGTTACTGTCCATGCGGATCAGAAGGCGTTCAGGATGTCAACAGGCCGTCTCTGGTGTGGTTCTCCTTCAGACACAAAGGGGGCAGCCCACCAGTCCCCACTTGGCATGATGGGTGACTGTGGAACCAGAAATTGCCCTTGGGTCTGCTCAGCTAGCTGCCAAGCCGTGGAGAAAAGTGAAGGACTTGAACCAGACCTCTTCTTACCTGTTTTCTCCATCCCTTCCTGCTTCTCATTCCTTTGCAGAGACTGAATGGGACCGGCTACGGAGAAGCTTAGGATGAAATGTTGACAGGGGGCACTGTTAGAAATTAAATTCTGCCCTATTTTGTGTACCATTCTTGTGAGTCACATTTGTGAATAGTAGCGAGAGATTTAATGATCGCATATTTTTTATCTTATTTCCCTGCGGTCGATGGCAATTTTTTTCTGTTAATGTCAACTTAGAGCTCAAAGTAATTTAGTAATTGATTCTAAGCACAGCAGTTCGCCAATGGCAGCTCTCCATTTGTGGGGAATATCTTTGCTAATTTTATCCATCAGAATGAGATTACCATGCTAATCTCTCCGATCCTCATCTCTTGGTCATTGGGGATATGCTGATGCAAATGACTTATTAGACACAAGGCCTTCGTCCATCCTCAGGATGAGGGAAAGATGAAAGGAAGCCAAGATAAGGATATTATAATGCCTCCACACACACAGATGGTAAGCATACCTACTACCAAAACGATAAGACCCTAAACTGGAAACCAGTAGAAAAACTAGTTAGGACAAATGAAAAATACAACAGATCAAAATATATTAAATACATGGAAGAGAAAGAACACAAAGAATTGAGTCAGGACAAATGCACCTGGGGACATGTAATTGGAAACCTAAATATTCAAAGGGCCAGGGAAACCTAGAAAGTCATAAGTCAGGTGGAGGGAGGGGGGGCACCCTTAATGAGATTAAGTGGAGAAAACCAAAATGGCTGTGTTAACAAAAAGATTGAGGCTCTATCTACAGACACAATCTGTCTGTTTTCACTGAATGGTTACTAAGTTAGTGATTGGTTGTTCCTCTGATTTAATTAAAATGCTCGAACTAGGGTGAGCATGTGTGGTAAAAATAGCCCAAAACTAGTTTGGGTTACACATACACAATAGGGTATTGTAGCACACAATGGGCTGAAAGGCCTTCCAAAGACATTTCTAGTAAATGGACACATTCTCAAGTGCTCTGCTTTATGAAATAGCCAAATACTTACAGGGAGTTCAGTAAAGATCAGTTTAAATAATTCAGGTATGAGGGGATTTCAAGAAAGAAAAATTAGCTAATATAGTAGCTGGGTGAGTGTTTATGAAGGCAGAAGACCCCCCAGAGAGATGAAAGATATTTTGCATTTCAGATGCCTGATAGGACATCAAAAGAAGAAAATCTAGATATTAAGCAAATAAATAAATCCTGTCTTTGGTCTCCTCCACGAAAAGGAGAAGAAACTGACGTTGTGGTCATTTTATCCTCAAAACACCAAAACCTTATTACTAAAATAATGAAAATATATCGTGAAAAATCTATAACGAAACGATTTCCAAGTTCTAAACATGGGGCCAATTCTTTCTTCTTCTTTTTAAAAGATTTTATTTATTTATTTGACAAGGATCACAAGTAGGCAGAGAGGCAGGCAGAGAGAGGAAGGGCAGCAGGCTTCCTGCTGAGCAGAGAGCCCGATGTGGGGCTCGATCCCAAGACCCTGAGATCATGACCCGAGCTGAAGACAGAGGCTTTAATCCAATGAGCCACCCAGGCGCCCCGGGCCCAATTATTTCAAATGTTTTATACTCTGAGGGTGCTGTATAACAAGGTCAATGGCCTAACAAAAGGACAAAAAATGCCAGTGCATGCTGTCACAGATGGCAAACCTGAGACTGTCACCACCCCCTCCCCACCCAGGCTTTTCTCCTGACATCCCTGATCTGACGAGAGAGGCACAGTTCTGGAACTCAGGAGTAACCTTTTTTTTTTTTTTAATATTTTATTTTTTTGACACAGAGAGAAAGGAACACGGGAAGTGGGGGGAGAAAGGGGAAGTGGGAGGGGTGGGGGGAGGGATGAGGGAGGGTCGGGGCATAGTGGGAGAGAGAAGCAGGCAAGGAGCCCGATGGATTCCGGGCTCGATCCCAGGACCCTGTGATTGTCACCCAAGCTGAAGGTAGAGGCTTAATGACTGAGCCACCCAGGTGTCCCAGGAGTCATCTTTTCCAAGTCTTACGGTCTTCGGCCTTGTCCTTCTCGCCATGCAGTCAATTGCCAAGTCACACAGAGTCTGATTCTGAAAAGTCTCTCCCTACGTTTTCTGTCTTCGCGCCGGATTTCTTCATTTGGGTCCCGATTCATTACTATCATTGTGGCGGTGGTTGTTACGGAGGGCTAAATATTTCTTCGTGGTTACTTAGAGCGGTAGGTCAAGACCAGAGTGGAGGGTATAGAACTAGAAGCTAGATTTCTCTAACTGTCTTGTATAGATTTGATTTTGGAACGATGTAAACTGTTTACATAATTATAAAGCAAATGAAATTGACAAACAAAGCTAAGATTCAAAAGCAAAATAAGGGGCGCCTGGGTCGCTCAATGTGTTAAGCCTCTGCGGTTGGCTCAGGTCATGACCTCAGGGTCCTGGGATGGAGCCCTGCATCAGGCTCTCTGCTCAGCGGGGAGCCTGCTTCCTCCTCTCTCTCTGCCTCTCTGCCTACCTGTGATGTCTGTCAAATAAATAAATAATCTTAAAAAAAAAAAAAAGGCAAAATGAGGGGTGCCTGGGTGGCTCAGTGGGTTAATCCTTTGCCTTCCGCTTGGGTCATGATCCCAGGGTCCTAGGATCCAGCGGGGAGCCTGCTTTCCCCCTCTTTCCACCTGCCTCTCTGCCTACTTGTGATTTCTCTGTCAAATAAATAAATAGAAATCTTAAAAAAAAAGCAAAATGAACCAAACGGATCGAAGTAGGTATGTTTGATGACATAACCATACAGAGGGGAACTGTTTCAAAAAGCTTTAAAACACAGTCATTTGACCACTTTTGATCCATTCTTGGCTATATTTTTACAGCTCCCGACCCTGAGTCACCACACATCACTGCCAGAAGACGTTTTTTGAAAGCAAACTCCCAACTGGGCTGGAATGAGGGTGAAACAGGCAAAAGGCTCACCCTGGGTGCCAATTTTCAGGGGTCCACAAAACACTCGTAATCAAAATAAATTTTATAATGCAACATTTTTTTTTTAATTTTTTTTTTAAAGATTTTATTTATTTATTTATTTATTTATTTGTTAGAACGAGAGAGCGAGCACAGGCAGACAGAGAGGCAGGCAGAGGCAGAGGGAGAAGCAGGCTCCCTGCCGAGCAAGGAGCCCGATGTGGGACTCGATCCCAGGACGCTGGGATCATGACCTGAGCCGAAGGCAGCCGCTCAACCAACTGAGCCACCCAGGCGTCCCTATAATGCAACATTTTTAAATCAAAATTAATGCTGAACAAAATATAAAATTTTAAATAAAGAATAGGCTCCAACCCTGTATTTGTACAACTCTGCCTCACTTGTCTTACCTTAATCTTGCCCCTCGTTTCAGTTACACTTTATAAAAAAAATAGCAAAGAAAGGACTGGGGGTTGTACTTTGCTGATTTAATTTTTTAAAATATCACAATATAATATTATTGATCTTGGGACGCCTGGGTGGCTCATTCAGTTGAGCCCCTGCCTGCGGCTCAGGTCATGGGATCGAGTCCCGCATCTGGCTCCTTGCTCACTAGGGAGCCTGCTTCTCCCTCTGCCTGCCACCGCCCCCCCACCCGGCTTGTGCTCTCTCTCTCTGTCAAATAAATAAATAAGATCTTTTTAAAAATTAATATTATTGGGACGCCTGGGTGGCTCAGTTGGTTAAGCAGCTGCCTTCAGCTCAGGTCATGATCCCGGCGTCCTGGGATGGAGTCCTACATCGGGCTCCTTGCTCGGCGGGGAGCCTGCTTCTCCCTCTGCCTCTGCCTGCCGCTCTGTCTGCCTGTGCTTGCTTGCTCTCTCCCTCTCTCTCTGACAAATAAATAAATAAAATCTAAAAAAATATATTAATATTATTGATCTTGATTACTGGGTTTTTAAAAAATATTGTGCCCAAGGTGGTTCATTGTCTTCACCCCAGTCCCAGCCGGCCCGGGAGTTCATAACATCAAGTGCAAATTCCTCGTCCTGGCATTTCAAGATTTTTCCATGAGAGGTAGTATGGTTTAGTGATTAACCTTATGGACTGTCAGCTAGCCAGTCCTGAGTACAAATCCTGGCTCTGCTGCTCACCAGCTGTGGCAAGCTTGGGCAAATGAATTTACCTTTTGGCTTCTCAGTTTCGTCATCCGTAAATGAGGATTAAATACCATTTATAGATGATCTCATCCTAGTTTTCTTGTCTTATCAGTCCATTGTTGCAAAAATGCATGGCTCTATAAAGTGTTTCATATGTATGTGTATATATGTATGTATGTTCATATGTATGTTTATATAATTTTGAAAGATTTTATTTATTTGTGTAAGAGAGTGTGTGTGTACCAGTGGGGGCAGGGTTAGAAGGTAGAGGGATAAGCAGACTCCCTGCTGAGTTAGAGCCCACACCGGGGCTCAATCCCAGAACCCTGAGATCTTGACCTGAGCCAAACGAAGTCAGACTCTTAGCCAACTGAGCCACCCAGACACACCTACCTGCTCTTATTTAAGCCCAGTGATAACCTGTTGTCAGGGAAATAAGATGCAGCTTCCTCCAGCCCAAATCTCCTTCTCTCTCAACTCCACAAATTAAAATTAGAGCCAACGTGCAAAGCCAGCCTCAAAATCACCACTTGTTTGAAGTCTTTCCTAAGTTCTCCACAACCATCCAACAAAACAAACACGAGCTGAAGACCTATTAAGTCACAGTCATTCGGGGTTCAAACGTGACAGAGGTGGTCCCCATCCTTAGGGAGCTGGAATCTAATGGCAATAATAGTGTGATTAGGTGTTTCGATCTCGTTTTACAAAATACTCAATCCCCACCCAATGTATACAGTGGGACTCCTAAGGACATCCAAGAAGGAATAAATCTTCAAAAAACATTCCAAAGGGAATGAAGTGGACTATTTTCATATCCTGTATTAATAGGGGTATAACTTTAGAGATTCTTGGCTTGAGATTCTGGAGAATATTACAGCAAAGACATGTAGCAATAGATAATCCACAATACTGTGTTATTAGATATGCACGCTCACATGCTTGTGCAAACATCAATTTAATCTGCAAGATTTAATTCAATGTATGGTTTCACCTACTAACATCCAATGAGTTGAGGCTTAACATCAAAACAACAATTAACAACAGCTACCATGTATTAGGCACTTGCTACCTGCCAAGCCCTTCATGACTATGGTCTTGTTTACACTCATAGTAATCTACTAGGCTAACATTTCTTTATTTTTGCTGAATTTTAGCTCCATTTTATAGACGAATAAACTGAGGCTTAGTAACAAAGCCAACTTTGTTGTAACAAAGTGACTTACCAAGGGTCCTGGTACACTCGGGGATTTGAAGCCCAAGCCTGGCTTTAACATTTTTAAAAAAATATTTCATTTATTTATTTGACACACAAAGAGAGATCACAAGTAGGCAGAGAGGCAGGCAGAGAGAGAGGGGGAAGCAGGCTCCCCACCGAGCAGAGATCCCAATTCAGGGCTCGATCCCAGGACCCTGAGATCACGACCTGAGCCGAAGGCAGATGCTCAACTCACTGAGCCACCCAGGCGCCCCGAACATTTATGTTCTTGGTACTACCCAAGGCCTTTTTCTTCCATGGCCCCGCTGTCCAGTGTTCGAATCTTGGTTACCATCCCCGGGTCATCCAATGTGTAGTAATGAGGTCATTTCCAACACAGAGTCTCCCAAAGTGTGCAGGGAAAGTATGACACACCTAATGACAAGGTAAATGGCCATCATTTCATTGGAAGAGGATGATGGGGTCAGAATGGTTTTGTTTGGAATCAGTGAGATCCCGCACACACACATCACCAAGGCCTGGTCTGGGTCTGACTGGCCGGACCGTGGAAACTGTCTCTAACTTGCCAAGCTGCAGAGTTCTTGCATTAAGTCTTAAGGAGCCAAGGAATCAGCCAAATTACTGATAAATATATAAGAGGGCAGCAGGACATTTTTGCTATTATTTTAAAAATGCTTTATTGAGTTCACACAAACAGAGGAATATTTTATTTATGAATTTAATATAAATGCCATGAAATATATGCAAAAATACAGGCAACCTGTGAAGAGAGCATTAACACTACTCAAGTTCCACTTGGTTTAATTTTACCCAAATCCCCCCTGGGCTCCTGGGAAGAATTTCAGCATAACATAATTATTTTCAGTTCAGAAAAATATTGACTGAGCTTCTACTACGTGCCAAGCATGGCATCTCTAAGAGTGAATAAAACATCTGTCTGCCCTCTCCTTTCTCTAACTTTGCATAATATGGTCCTTATTAACCTTTCTAATATGTATTGAAAAATATATAGGTAATTCTATATTTTAATAATTCCTCAACCAAAAATCAAGTAAAATGGTTCTCTAAATAGTCTTATGTACCAGGTTTTATTACAGAAGAGAGAACTCAGGGGCCCACAGGCATCCCTAACTAAGCATGGAAAAAATTCCTGATGAGCTGAGGTCAGCCTCAGAATCCTTCTCAACCCAGCACTCCTTGTAGTCACTAGTGCACTTGGCATGTGAGTTGCCACCCCTCTTTTAAAGTTTTTCACTAAAAATCTAAAAATGGGGGTCTGGGGGCGCTCAATCAGTTAAGTGTCTGCCTTCGGCTCAGGTCATGATCTCAGGGTCTTGGGATGGAGCCCTACGTCAGGCTCCCTGCTCAGTGGGGAGTCTGCTTCTCCCTCTTCCTCTGCCCCCCTCCCCCTGCTCGAGCTCTCTTTCTCTCAAATAAATAAATAAAACCTTAAAAAATATATATAGTTTCTCACTAACAAAAACAAATAAAAATAAAGTTTTTCACTAAATAGGTGAAATGCCATCCACTTAGAACAGTTACTATTGAGGCTACAGTAACATTCAACATTCATTCCACAAAGATTTACTGAGCAGTATAATAGGTAATGCTAAGGATACTGGCAATGGGCCAAGCATCACGCCAAATGCTCTTCTTGCATGACTATTTAATTCTCATAAAAACCCCATGAAGGGGCGCCTGGATGGCTCAGCTGGTTGAGCCTCTGACTCTTGGTTTCGGCTCAGGTCATGAGCTCAGGGTCCTGGGATCCAGCCCCAAGCTGAGTCCCCATTTGGTCTCCATGTTCAACGGGGAGTCTGCTTCTCTGCCTCTCTGGCCCTCTACTCCTCCCCACCACCCCCTGCATGTGCTTTCTCTAAAATGAATAAATAAATCTTTTCTAAAAACCCATGGATTTAAGGTAGATAAACCTTAACTGTAACTTAACTGTAACCTTAAACTGTAACTGTCTACTCATCCACTGAGTAGACAAGTTACAGATTAGTTTTGTCTTCTGTCTTGCTCAGGACCTGCTGTCCCTTTATCTGCAAGTGGCAGCTCAATTTTTCTCCTAAGAATTGTCCAACAGCCATCTTAGTCTATGTAGTTACCAGGTGAGATTGATTCCATGCTCAATGCCAGCGCTAGGTACCTGACTCAAGCCTTACCGATGAAAATATACATCTTGGCCACAGCAATTTTTTTTTAAATTTTTAAAGATTTTATTTATTTATCTGGCAGAGAGAGACACAATGAGAGAGGGAACGCAAGCAGGAGGAGCAGGAGAGGGAGAAGCAGGCTTCCCACTGAGCAGGGAGCCCAATGTGGGGCTCGATTCTAGGACTCTGGGATCATGACCTGAGCCGAAGGCAGAGGCTTAACCCACTGAGCCACCCAGGCACCCTGGCCATAACAATTGTTAAAGTTTGGTCTGGGACCCAACCTGAACCCACCAAAGGCAAAGAGAGACACTCTGGGACTTTCGCTGGGGTCTTGGCAAAGAGACACTTCTTTCACTGGGTTTGTTAAAGCTGTTTTGTTGGTTTTTTTTGAAACTGGAGCCAAGCCGTGTGGCCATCTTGCCCCTTCCTGGAGAGAGCCTGGCTGAGAATGCCGTCAACATGGAGGAAAGCAGAACTCAGAAATGGAGAAACTTGATTCCCATGCCAGAGTTTAAGAACCTCCAACTGGCCACATCTGAGAGCAGCTCAAAGCCACTTTGGTTTTGGTTTTCTGTGCCTTACCGCCAAGAGACTAACACAACCCCATTTTATACATGACAACTTTTAAGCTGAGAGAAAGTAAGCAGCTGGTCCAAGTTTAGATAACTAGGTAGCAGTGAAGCAGGATCAGACTTCAAAGTTGGTACTTTTAACCATTAGGCTATTCTCTTCAGGCCCTGTGATGGAATTTTCTCTCAGTACTCAAGACTGAAGAGTAAGGTGTTGAGATTAGCATCGGTATGAAATGTGATAGAGCTTGTGTGAGGGATGAGGACTAATTTCCAGGCAACTGAGGTGGAAAATTTTAGCTGCAACATTCAAAATTGACTGTAGTGAGAGGAATGGGTGCCAGGAAGGGGACATGTCCCTGAGGATCAGGGTCTGGACAATGGGCTTTGTCATGCTAAAGGATAAGAACATCTGTATTTCCACCGTTGATAGTGGTAGAACTCTGCTATGTTTGTGGCTTTTTGGTCACAGCTTAATTTATAGACTGGCCAAGAAGAAATTCTTTTCTAGGTCTTGGGGGCATGTGGAAAGCACACCAGAAGATTGTGTTTTTTTATTTTCAGGGTCCTTGATAACTCAGGAACTGTTTTTGTATTTGTTTTTGTTTTGAGAGAGAGGGAGACCAACAGCGAGTGGGGGTAGAGGGGCAGAGGGAGAAGGAGGGAGAGAATCTTAAGCAGGTTCCATGCCCTGAGATCATGAAGCGAGGTGAAACCGAGTCTGAGGCTTAACCTACCAGGGCCACCCAGGTGTCCCCACCAGAACTATCTTTTAGAAAATCCCGTAGGGCCAAGATTAAAGGATACCGTCTGATATTCTCTAATAAATTTTATTTAGTCCTAAAGTTAGTAACAAAATAGAATCTCAGTCTTATATAAATCTTTGATAATTCTTATCATTCCCTCAAGTAAGTATTAGATCACTTACACAGACTATGTATCTTTTCAAATCCAAAAACTTTTAAATGTGTCAAAACAGATTTAGTCCCTGGTGGACCCAGGTGAAAAATGCTCAGATAATCATTATGACAATCTGGCTGTTACCAAAGTGAAAAACAAAATTCTCTAACCCAGCCCTCAAAGAACTTAAATAATATTCAACATATGTGGACTTAGTCGGTTTGCAAGCACTCATTGCCCCATTTCTAGAAAAAAAAATGTTCATTTGATAATTTATTTTTTTTAAGATTTTATTTATTCATTTGACAGAGAGATCACAAGTAGGCAGAGAGGCAAGCAGAGAGAGAGGAGGAAGCAGGCTCCCCACTGAGCAGAGAGCCCGATGTGGGGCTCGATCCCAGGACCCTGGGATCATGACCTGAGCCGAAGGCAGAGGCTTTAACCCACTGAGCCACCCAGGCACCCCCATTTGATAATTTAAATCTTTCCTTCAAACAAACTTCTCAGTATCTCCATGTTTTTGAATGCTTTCTAAAATTACTTGAATTAATTGTCATTTTTTCTGGACTAGGATATATGGAAAAAATACATAAGGAAGGTGGGGAGAAGTATTCCATGTAGAACATATTCTCTGACATTTTTTTACTGCTGGGAATTGACTGGAAGATAAATCACGCCGGGAGGCAGAGGGATGGATTCGATGACTTCTTAAAGTCCTTGGCAACTGGGTATGTCTCGGATCATGATTATGATTATGCTTATTTATTAACATTGATACTGGGCCATTTTAGTTGATTAGCACAATGCAATTACTAAAAACCTGCAGTTAAAAGTTCTGGGAAATGTCTGTGATGCTAGGAAGGGCTAGATATGATATCATTTCTGATTTTCAACGATTTAATTAAAATAAACAAGCAAATTACCTCCATGTTACAACAGTCTTTTAGCATAGTTTCCAACGCAATGAAGAACTCAGTCTAATTGCTTAAAGTGGGGGCAAGAATAGTTGGTTTGCAATCTCATGTTTTTTGCTAATTACACATAGAGAGCCCTTCTCTGTCCATACACCAAGAAAGAGATATTCTCTTAAAGTGAACGTCCATGGAAGTCCTGAACGTGACAGCCAGTTTGCTCTCTTTCTGTCTCCAATGGGTCTAGTCTTGTGGCCATAGCCCCCTCTGGTCAAGGCCAAACTTCAGTGGGTGCTGAAGGGGGTAGCAGCTCATGAAGCGAACAGACAAGAACAGGGGACCCTTAACCCAACAAAGACCTTCTGTGTTTTTGGAAATGCTGCCATTAGAGAGTGAGTCTTCAGAGGAAGATTTTACTTCTTATTAAAATGCAAATTACTCCAAAAATGTGAACCTGTTAAGTGTTCTCACCTACAAATGAATGAATATAGATTAATTTTGAGCTTTTTAGAGCTGTGGTTCTCAGGGTGTGGTCTGGAGAACGCTGGACATCCCCAACATTGATTTGAGGGGCCTATGTAGTCAAAACTCTTCTCATAATAATATGAATACATTGTTGGGGCGCCTGGGTGTCTCAGGGGGTTAAGCCTCTGCCTTCGGCTCAGGTCATGATCTCAGGGTCCTGGGATCAAGCGCCGCATCGTGCTCTCTGCTCAGCGGGGAGCCTGCTTCCCCCTCTCTCTCTGCCTGTCTCTCCGCCTACTTGTGATCTCCTTCTCTTTGTCAAATAAACAAACAAATAAATAAATAAAATCTTTACAAAAAATATGAATACATTGTTGACCTTGTTCACTCATTCTCTTTCAAGTGTACAGTGAAGTTTTCTAGAAGTTACTAGACATGTGACTGCAACAAGTTGTGTACAAAAGCAGGATGTGAGACTCTAGGTGTCTTCTATTAAGCCAGATATTTAAAGAAACTTGTGGTGAGCATTTTGTAATACACATAATTGTTTTTTTTTAAGATTTTATTTTTAAGTAATCTCCACACCCAACGCGGGACTTGAACTCACAACCCTGAGACCACGAACTGTATGCTCCACCAACTGAGCCAGCCAGGTGCCCCTGGAATGTGTATAATTGTTGAATTACTATGGTGTCCACCCAAAACTAATGTAATTTTGTAAGTCAACTATACCTCAGTGAATAAAAATTTTAAAAAGGAAATGTTAAAAGTAATAAGTTAAAAATAATAAAGTTAATTATAATAGTTAAAAATAATAAAGAAATTTGTAAAAAGATAAAGCAATGCCACTCTTGTACTAATTTTTTGTTTGTGAAACTATCTCCTCAAAAGTATTTTGTTTGTGTAAACACAGAATGGATTTTTATTACTTTCAAATAAAGTAATAAGTATAAGTTGTAAATGTTTTTCTCAGTCTCTATGAATCCAGACCCTGTCACTAAGATTACTCATTAACCTCCCAGGACCCAGATAATCTGCAAATCTGTTCAGTATTTGTTCTATACCTGTATCTAAATCATTGGGAAAAAACTGCCGACCTAGACAGAGCCCTGTGTCACTCCACTAGAGACCATCCTCTATGCCGATATCCATCCACTAATCAGCATCCTTTGGGTTTGTTTATTCACCTAACTGTTGTTAATTCATCTAATGGTCCTATCCTTTAGTCCATATTTCTCCATCTTGTCCATAATGATCTCAGGATAGGCCTGGACAGGTGCCCTGCTGAAGTCCAGATGCATTAGGTTGGCTGCAGTTGGCTGCTGTCTGAATCCTCTGTCCCTGTCACAGGAAATGAAACAAATCTGACTCTTCTTCAAACATGCCGTGCACTCTGCTCATTCTGTGGATTCACTTAAGTTACTTCTCGGCTCAGAACTTTCTCCATTCCCCCTGCCTGCAGGAATGTTTCTACTGCTCAGATGCCCCTTCTTGTGGAAGCTTTAGTCCTTGACTCCTGGCACAATTATTTCAGGCCTGGTTTATTTCCCCAAACCTCTTTATACATAATACCATGTCCCAGTTGTTTGTTTATGCTCTGTCTCCTTTCCCTCATCTAGAACAAGCCATGTCTCATTTAATAAATGTATGATGGCTTTAATTCAACTAGGCCCTGGTGCCTACTGACCATTGCCTCCTTTCCCAAAAACTCATAAATCACTCATTCCAAAATCCAATCTAGGGCCCACAGTGTGGTCTCTAAATACCAATTCCCACTAAAAAGGACCAGGACTCCTCGGAGAAATGCCTGATGCCAGGTCGAGGCAAAGAGTGTAAAAAATGAGCCTGGGACATTTTGTAGTATCGGCCAGCAAAGAAGCTTTCCTTCTGACAGGACCATATCAAAAGAACTGAGAAACAAGTTGAGGAGGCTTCTGCTGGTCAAAGTTTGGGTAATTCAAACACAAATAAGAATAAACACTGAAATGAAAGAAAATATGTAAAACATATTTAGACCGATGAGTTCATAATGCTGGAAAAAAAATAAAACCCAATCTGGAAAAAAAATAAAACCCAATCTCCAAACAAGACAGAAAGCTCCACTGATGATCTTTGAAGGACACTAAGCAAGAAGTTCATTATTCTGAAAACTGGTAAATAGAGGTAATAAATTCAGCATTTATCTTATCAGCCAAACCTGACTATACCAACCATATCTTAGGTATCCGATGATTGATAAACGAGGGTTTTTTTTTTCTTTACAGAAGTATTCTAGATAATAAATTAATCCCCCAAATGATGTCATTAGGATATGACCATTTTCACCCCTTTATATGAATGAAATCTTGTAATCGAGACAACACCAATCAATGGCTTCTAAAATCACTACAGTAATAAGTTCATGGTGAACTTTGTAATGGATGATTCTAGATGATAATACCCCAGCCCCACAGATCAAACCTGACATCGTCAAAAGACAGCCAGCCTCCTGCTATGTGCAGTAGGAAAGAACAGTGCCACCTCTGAGTATCCTGGCTAAGAAGTCAAGCCTGGGTCTGTAGAAACCTCTCGGTCCAATTACCAGTTCACAGGAAATAATAAAGGTTAGGATTAGCCAAGGCCATCAGCCAAATTAGAATGTTTACCATTTTACAGTATGTCAGAGCCATTATCTCAGAGTCCCCGAATGGAGCCCCGGATTGAGCCCCACGTTGGGCTCCCTGCTCAGCAGGGAGTCTTCTTCTCCCTCTGCCCATCCCTGCTCCATGCTCTGTCTCCTTGTCTCTCTCTTTCAAATAAATAAAATGAAATCTTTAAATAATAAGTAAATAAATTATAAGGAGGAAAAAAAGGTGAGATTATAGGTCAAAAAACCTCAAAAGGCACAAAACCAAACACGGGGTATTTTGTTTGAATTTTTGTTTGAATTCTCATTCAAACCAACTAAAAAAAATTTTTTGGGGGGAGACAATTAGGGACGATCAAACACCAGATATATGAAGATATTAAGAAATTATTGATGTGATGATGGCACTGTGCTTATGTATTTTTAGAAAAGTCTTTATCTTTCAGAGCCAATACTAAAATACCTAAGAAGGGGGACGTCTGGGTGGCTCAGTTGGTTAAGCGGCTGCCTTCGGCTCAGGTCATGATCCCAGCATCCTGGGATCGAGTCTCACATCGGGCTCCTTGCTTGGCAGGGAGCCTGCTTCTCCCTCTGCCTCTGCCTGCCACTCTGTCTGCCTGTGCTCGCTCTCATTCTCTAACAAATAAATAAATAAAATCTTTAAAAAAAAATACCTAAGAAGGAAATGCCTTAGATTTATCCCAAAACAATCTAGTCAGGGCATGGGAGATGATTAGAAGGGGGGAGTAGGGTAGACATTGAGCAGATCATTGTTGTTTCTGGATGAACACAATGTCGTCTTTATGCTGTTCTCTTTCCTTTGTGTATGAGGGACACTCTCCATCATAATTTTAACATCTAATCTAGAATTTTCCCTGAAATTCTTGAGTCTAGCAGTCTGTTGCTCTCAGAGCCCCCTTTCCTTCCCTTCCTGAAAATGTGTTTGTTGGAAGAGCAGCTTTTCTTTCCTCTTTCATCCTTCATGATTCTATAGACCCCACCAAAAATGGTGTGGAGATCAGGGTGAGTTCTCTTGGGCCCTCAGAACAGGGACCTTGCAGAACTCATTAAGATGGCTGGAACTGGGGTGCCTGGGTGGCTCAGTGGGTTAAAGCCTCTGCCTTCGGCTCAGGTCATGATCCCAGGGTCCTGGGATCAAGGCCTGCATCGAGCTCTCTGCTCAGCGGGGAGCCTTCTTCCCCCTCTCTCTCTGCCTGCCTCTCTGCCTACTTGTGATCTCTGTCTGCCAAATAAATAAACAAAATCTTTTAAAGATGGCTGGAACTTTTCACAAGCACTCTGACCACACAAGGCTCTGGTCCCTGGCACTCATGTTCATGCTGTTTCCATTCTGAAGCCCATTCTCTGTGACAGTTTCTGTCACAGAGACAATAAAACCTGGTGTTTTATTCAGTGTTCTTTATCATTTCCCAACATTAAAAAAAATCAATCCCAAGTGGTAAATTTACCCCTTTTATCATCAGTTCTTTCTAAACATAAGAAAGAGACCTCTTTGTCATCATTAGATATAAAAAATAAATAAATAAAGCTGGACTCTGGCATTTTTTATTCTATTCTTCCTGTCTGTTGTCCTTTAAAATGACATATCAGATAAAGGGCTAGTATCCAAAAATCTATAAAGAGCTTAGCAAACTCAACACCCAAAGAACAAATAATCCAATCAAGACATGGGCAGAGGACATGAACAGACATTTCTGCAAAGAAGACATCCAGATGGCCAACAGACACATGAAAAAGTGCTCCACATCACTTTGCATTAGGGAAATACAAATCAAAACCACAATGAGATACCACCTCACACTAGTCAGAATGGCTAAAATTAACAAGTCAGGAAATGACAGATGCTGGCGAGGATTGGGAGAAAGGGGAACCCTCCTACACCGTTGGTGGGAATGTGAGCTGGTGCAACCACTCTGGAAAACAGCATGGAGGTTCCCCAAAAAGTTGAAAATAGAGCTACCTTATGACCCAGCAATTGCACTACTGGGTATTTACCCTAAAGATACAAACGTAGCGATCCGAAGGGGCACGTGCACCCAAATGTTTATAGCAGCAATGTCCACAATAGCCAAGTTATGGAAAGAACCTAGATGTCCATCAACAGATGAATGGATAAAGAAGATGTGGTATATATATACGATGGAATACTATGCAGCCATCAAAAGAAATGAAATCTTGCCATTTGTGACGACATAGATGGAACTAGAGGGTATTATGCTTAGCGAAAAGGTCAATCGGAGAAAGACAACTATCATATGATCTCCCTGATATGAGGAAGTGGAGATGCAATGGGGGTGGGGGTTAAGGGGGTAGGAAAAGAATAAATGAAACAAGATGGGATCAGGAGGGAGACAAACCAAAAGAGATCTTAATGTCATAAAACAAACTGAAGGGGGTGGGGAGTAGGGGTGTTGGGAGAGGGTGGTAGGGTTACATTATATGTTTATATAAAAATTAAAAAAAATTAAATGACCTGTTCCTGCTTTCCTTCTTTTGCATAGAATTGATGGTTTCTTTGGGCAGCCTCTCCTCTTTCTCAAGAGATTTTTTTTCTTAATTTATTTTAATTTTTAAAAACATTTAACTTATTTATTTGACAGAGAGAGATAACACAAGCAGGGAGAGCAGCAGGCAGAGGGAAAGGGAGAAGCAGACTCGGCTCTGAGCAAGGAACACAACACGGGACTCGATCCTACGACCCTGGGATCACAACCTTAGCCGGAGGCAGATGCTGAGGCACCCAGGCGTCCAGATTTTTGCTCATTTCTAATAGCACAGTAGGAAGAGTGTGGGTAAACCTCCTTCACTGGTATTAAACAGTGTTAGTGAGTGTTGGAAAACAGATACCATCATATTCTGCTCTGCAAATAGAAACTGGTACCACCTTTCTGGAAGGCGATTTTGCAGCATGTGTCCAAAGTGTTTTTGAAAACATGTACTCTTTGATCACTTCACTTTTAGGGAGGCACGCTAAGCAAGGGTATCCGGAGCAGTGTTTTAAAATATACTTTAATAATTTGAAGCTAATTTGGGGTGCCTGGGTGGCTCAGTCATTAACCATCAGCCTTTGGCTCAGGTCATGGCCCCCGGACCCTGGGACAGAGCCCTGCTTTGGGCTGCTGGCTTGGCAGGAAGCCTGCATCTCCCTCTCCCACTTTCCCTGTTTGTGTTCCTTCTTTGGCTATGTCTCTCTCTGTCAAATAAATAAAATCTTTTAAAAATAATAATAATTAGGGTGCCTGGGTGGCTCAGTGGGTTAAGCCTCTGCCTTCGGCTCAGGTCGTGATCTCAGGATCCTGAGATCGAGTCCTTCATCGGGCTCTCTGCTTAGCAGGGAGCCTGCTTCCTCCTCTCTCTCTCTCTGCCTGCCTCTCTGCCCACTTGTGATCTCTCTCTGTCAAATAAATAAATAAAATCTTAAAAAAAAATAATAATTAGAAGCAAATTCAATGTTCAGCAAAACAGAAGATGCTCATGATACATAATTTAGGGGCAAGAGGAGATCACAAAGCAGTCTGTAGAGAATGTTTCCCATTTTAAAAAATTTACATATTCATATGGAAAAAAAGACTGAAAAGTTACATAAGAAATCCAAGTAAAGGGGATGCCTGGGTGGCTCAGTTGGTTGAGCAGCTGCCTTCAGCTCGGGTCATGATCCCAGCGTCCTGGGATCGAGTCCCACATCTGGCTCCTTGCTCAGCAGGGAGCCTGCTTCTCCCTCTGCCCCTGCCTGCCACTCTGTCTGCCTGTGCTCGCTCTCTCTCTCTAACAAATAAATAAATTAAAAAAAAAAAAAACCTTAAAAAAAAAAAAGAAATCCAAGTAAAGTTCTTTTTTAAAAAGATTTATTTATTTATTTGAGAGGGAGAAAGAGAGGGGCAGAGGGAGAGAAAATCTCAAGCCCTGACTTGGGTCTCCATCCCAAGACCCTGAGATCACAACGTGAGTGAAAACCAAGAGTTGCATGCTTCACCAGCTGCACGATCCAGGTGCCTCACAAGAATAATTCTTTTTCAGGACTACATTCCATAACATTTTCTAAAATAGATATTTATTTCTTTGAAATAAGAGGGAAAATAGGAAGAGGACACCCAGGGCTAGCTCTCTGTTGGGAGCCATCTGCTCAGACCTGATCATTTCCCAGGAGCAATCATGAACCTCCCTGGAGGGTTTTTGCTGTCCTCTCTCTGTGCACAGAGGTGAGGGGACAGAAGGAGTGACTCCCTCTGTAGAAGGTAGTTTCAGCAGATGGTGAGAGGATCGCTGCCCAGCAACTGCTAAATAAGGAACTTGGCCCAAGAGTGCGGCCAAGCCAAGCTCAAGAAACCCACTCTGGGGGCGCCTGGGTGGCTCCATGGGTTAAAGCCTCTGCCTTCAGCTCAGGTCATGATCCCAAGGTCCTGGGATCGAGCCCCACATCGGGCTCTCTGCTCAGCGGGGAGCCTGCTTCCTCCTCTCTCTCTGCCTGCCTCTCTGCCTACTTGTGATCTCTGTCTGTCAAATAAATAAATAAATAAAATCTTAAAAGAAAAGAAAGAAACCTACTCTGGCCTCAGCTCAGCCTCCGGAAGGGCAGGGTCTGGCCCCAGCCTGGGGCTGTCTGGTGCTTTGTGGCTCACCTCTCAGCAGTCCACGGTGTTCTTTCAAGAGGTTTCCCTGGGGTTTGGGTTAAAGCTGTTGGCCTCTGCAGCCAACTGCTCTGTAGTCTCTTGTGTGACTCACTGTGGTGTTTTGTCCATTATTTATCCCACTTCCCTCCTAGCAGCCTCCCTGCCTCTTCTTAAAAAAATGTCTTGTCCTCCTCCTCCCCACTAAGCCTGATCCCACGTGGGGAAGGCTCATGAATAGCCAGAGAGTTCGAAGTGAGTTCGTGAGTAGAACCCTCAGCCTCATAATTCTGTCGGCTGCAGTGTAACTTAGCACCTTAAACAAATAGGAGAAAGAAAGGGAGAAAGGAGGAAGGGGCAGGGAGGGAGACAGAGAAGAAATGTCATATGTTTAAAAAGAAAATTGATATTCTCCATTATATCTAACTGGGGAAATACTACAAACATGCATCACTGTAACCATTTTATTGTCTTCTGGCTCCTAAGGTCTAGGACACATGGTGCCTGTCCCTGACACTGGATTATGTTTGCTTCTAAATTCTGAATCAGCTGAAATTCACATTAAAATGCATGATGCTGCAGTATATTACTGGCAAACCCCACAAACTTCCTAAATAAAGCAAAATGACATAAACAAACAACAACAATGGCAAGCTCTTTTGAAAACCCAGAAAGGAAAATATCTTTAGAAGTTTTAGAATCCCCTTACGTTTTGTATGTATTTCAAGGTTGAGCAGTTCAAGACCGTGAACGACACCAGTGCTTCCAACACAACTCTCATTTGGCTCCCTGGGCTGAGTCAAACGCAAAACCATTCTCTTGGAATTAATTCTGTGTATCATGGAGGCAATGTGGAGCCCTTGCGAATCAGGAACATGCTTTCCTTGTGGGTTCGGAAAACAGTGACCTACTAAGTGTGATGGCAGTGACAGAGGGAAGGGCCACCTAAAATAGATGCTCTCACTTCTATTTTTTTTTATTATCTATTTATTTAACAGACAGAGATGACAAGTAGGCAGAGAGGCAGGCAGAGAGAGAGGGGGAAGCAGGCTCCCCGTGGAGCAGAGAGCCTGATGCGGGGCTCCATCCCAGGACCCTGAGATCATGACCTGAGCCAAAGACAGAGGTCATGAGCCACCCAGGCGCCACTGCTCTCACTTCTAGAATGCCCTTTATTTCACCTTCAGTGCTTCTTCCCTCTGTGATATCTGGCTCTTGGCACCTTCATTTGAAAATACTCCCAGAGAACAAAATTCTGAGACCTTAATGTAAAGAAAATGGAGAAACAGAGGACAGTGACTCTCCTCTTCCCTGTTCACGTTGTTGCACTCTTCCCTGAGCCCTAAATTTGTCCTTCCATTTCCCACCAAACACACTGTCCCTTATGGTCCTTCTTTCATATAGAAATATACGTAGAGGAGATTCCTGAGCCCTGCCCCCCAAATAATAATAATAATAATAATAATAATAATAATAAATAATTAAGAGAATGTGAAGACTTAAAAGGGCCTCACAAATTTATATCCATTTCCTGAGGCCACTAAGGCCTCTCCCCAGACTGAGCAGTGACTGGTCTAATGGCCAGTCCAGTGTGGAGATCCAGACCCTGCAAATGCAGTGCCCCAACAAAGGCATGCCCCACCATCAGGCCAGTAATTCCCTTTCCCCCTCAGAAGGCATAGACCTTGGGTTTGTTCCATCTGAAAAATGAGCTTTCAAGACAACATCTGAACACTTCTGAATTGCAGATTTCTAGGACATCAGAGGATAGGTATTTAATAAATATGGGTCAGACAAGTGAAGGGTTGATACTATCATCAAGTGCTACCAACACAGAGAAGCATGTTAATGAGGATCACTGGACCCAGGTAACAGAAACAAAGATTTCACCCTCAGATAGGAGAGTGAGTTTATGTTTTGAGGTGCCCTGTTGGGCCCCCTGAAATCCCAGCCCTGGGCAGAAGACTTGTGTACTCTGCCTGCCCGAAGGTTCTACTTCTATAACATCTCTTGAATCCCTTTATCTCTCTTCATCCTACATTGCTATTCTCTTGCTTAGGTATCCATCATTTCTTACCTAGATTAAGCCTCTTCATTTATCTCTTGGCTTCCCCACTTCCTCATTCCCTCCCCACAAATCCCACTCCACTAAAGCCATAGTCCTGCAGGACCAGATTCCAGCCATCTCTCCTACCTTCTGTCCCATCATGCTCCGCTTTGGGTCCCCCATCCCCTGAATCTCTTCTGCTCTAACAAAAAACTAAATGGAACTCTTTATAGATTCCCAAACACTCCATGCTCTCTGGCTTTGGAGTCACTGATGATCACTGATTCCTATGCCTGCAACTTTCTCCTTTTCTACTTTACCACCATTTTATTTTTTCAGTCCTACTCACTCTTTAGTACCTAGCATAGAGGATGTCCCCTCTTTCAGTCCCTTGGCACTCTAAGAAACTATAGGTCCATTATGAGTCTACTGGGACCTCTTTTCTACGGCATCCTTATTCCAGAATGAGGGTAACAAAGGAGCCACCACCTGAACTCTGTCAGCTACCATAAAACAAGGCAAAAGAGAGAGGTAGAGACTCAGACACTAAGTCTGAAGCCTTCCACCTGGAAGTCACCCTATAGACTTCCTTCCACTTTTCATTGCTCAAAGCAAGTCATAGGGCCACATCTTACTTTTAAGGACTAGGGAAGTTAAATCATACTATGTGCCTAGAAATAGGGAGAACTGGAACTCTTTTTTTAAGCTGCCCTAGTGACTTACGCATTAAAGTAAGTTGAGGCTCAGAAAATCCCCAATGGATTTGGTGATTTTTTTTTTTTAAGATTTTTTTTTTTAATCTATTTATTTGACAGACAGCGATCACAAGTAGGCAGAGAGGCAGGCAGAGAGAGAGGAGAGAAGAGAGCTCGATGCAGGCCTTGATCCCAGAACCCTGGGATCATGACCTGAGCCAAAGGCAGAGGCTTTAACCCACTGAGCCACCCAGGCGCCCCGGATTTGGTGATCTTAATGAAAAGTGTTTAATTTGTGTGACAGTGGTGGGAACCATGTCAGAGGAAGCTATGAGTGATTGAGATGTAAAGAAACAGAAGGAGTGAGACCAGCAGACAACTCTTTCAAGATGTTTGACTGTAAAGTAGAGGAGGTAGATAAATGGTGGTGGTGGTGGTGAGGGCGTAGCCAAGGAAGAAAATAGTGTTTGTTGGTTAGTTATGAGTATGAGTGCAGCTTGAGCATGTTTATATGACACAGGATATATCCAGATGAGCATGAGTGTCTGAAGGTTCCTAAGAAGAGGAATTGGGTAAGGTCTCTAAGCCAGTGGGAGAGACTGGACTGTAAAGCATGGTGGAAGGATGGGCTTTGGGTTAGACTAGGCTTCCCTCACGGATACAGTAGGGAACAGTGGAGAAGCAAATGGGCACAGATATCAATTAGTTTATAGACTGGGAAGTTAGGAAGTTGAGGGAATCTGGTCCAGTGATTTGCACCATTGTGAAATTAACTTATATAAAGCTATCATAACCTATTCCACTTGGAGAAATTTAGGAGGTAATTATAGGGGAAAAAATAAACGGATGCTCCTTTGTAATACTTGCATTTTCCTAGCATAAAGATTGGGAGGATGCTAAGCATATTGCTTCTCTGTACACACTGCTCCCCAGCTGAGTCCTATTTCAAGCACTGTTTGGGCAGTTTTAAATGCCAAATGCCATCTTCTAGGTGCACATATAAACCCAGTGAAAACTGACTCATTCTTAGGAGTTTTAACATAGCTATGAAATGAAGGTCTGTTTTTGCCCAACCAAACTCATCCCTAAATATACAAGGATATGTATTAACTTCAGAGGCTTTCTCTCCACTCTCTTTCTGTCTTCAACCTGAAAATGATTTCTCAACCCACCCTATGATCACACAGGTCAGACATTGCTTAGCCTAGAAGAATAATCTTATCTGATCCTTTTCTTTGGAACATAAGCAGATGCCTTCAAAGTCTCAGGACATTGCTACCTTAGGACGTTACCATTCTAGTTACTCAGGCAGCTGCTGGCCTGGAAAATCATTGTCCTCTCCCTAAATGCTCTTCTGCACCCTGCAAGCTCACTCAGGGTTCATGATTATTTTTTTCCCTCCTTTTTCAGATAGGTTTTTTTTTTTTTTTCTTTTTTGGTTCAGACAGAAAGGCCTCCCTGCCTAATTTAATTTTGTTTCTCCTTTGTTACAAGCAGATGTCACTTTTACATCTGTGACTCTGATCAAATGCCCCATGTCTCCCCACCACCAGCCCAGCAGATGTTACAAACTCTAGCAAAAA